>LS511246.1:744224-777899 GCA_900490845.1 Pristionchus japonicus | reverse complement strand
CCCCCCCCCGGTAACAAACTCAAAATAAGAAAAATCTTACCTGTTCGTGCAGAATCTGTTCAGCATTCTCAGCTTTCTCCCATCTCTTTCCCTTGTTGAGAGAATGAGGGACATTGTCACATGTGATATCGAATGCGTCCTCAGCCTCGAATGACTGGAAAGAAAGATAATTGAAATTGTGAACTCTACACGTGCTATTCAAACAGTATTCATTATACATAGTGCGAAGAACAAAAAGAGTAATAACTGACAGTTCTGGTTCCTCCAAGCTGGTTTCTGATGATCACATTGGGTCCAGTCCTTTCGTACCAAATATGATGAGCTTTCGCTTCTTCCTCTCTTTTCTTCACTCTTCTCGAGTCCTTCTCGCAGTCTCTCTGAAAAGACACACATGAATACCAAATCATTAAATACAACGCTACTCCACTATTAGGCTCGGTTTCCTTCCTAGGGGCGTCTCATATCGAAATGAGCGTGTGCAACAGACTAAGCTTAGAATGAATGAGCCCATTCTAACATGCAGAAGCGCAGTCCAATCAAACACAACAACAACGTACTCCCAACTCACCCCTTGGGAGTAGTCTTCATCTCCTGATTTCTTCCCCATGACTAGTCGAGTTTCTGGAACGAAACTATCGATGAGAGAACAGACAACCGACCGCCAAACAAGAAATGAATCGAGTGAAAACGCGTTCGATTTCGGCCTATGGCTCTCCTTTATACTCAAAAGGTGCAATGTTGTGCAATGCTCGCTTTCTTTCTTGGCCCTCTCCTCCTCTCCTCGCCTCTCTCGTTCTCTCCTGTCGTCTGCACGCTCTCGATTTCTCGTTCACTATCGCCTTTGCTTCTCGTGCTCTCACGTTTTCACATGATTTCTCTGTTTGGTGAGTCAGAGTGAGATGTTTCACTGTTTTTCTGCTCGTTCACAGAGTTCGTGAGATCACAAGGCGCGAGATCAACAAATCGTAGTAGAATCGTCACAATTGTTGATTCCGCTTTCACCCACGAGGATTCCAACGTAAAGTGTTTTCGTTCAATGCTAATGGATGTTTGGTGTCCATTTCTGTCTTGTGGTTGATCAGCTTAGTCATCCTTTCCCTATCCATTGCACAACAAAGCCATCCGTACCTTCGCACCGGCCCCATAAAAGAAGATCGAAGGTATTCTCTTCCATCCAAGTCACGTCACTCACTACCATCTGCTGATGGCCCCTTTCGGCTTACCGTCCTGTTGTTGTCAATTCATTTTCGTCCCGTGTTTCGTTGACGTTACGTTTACTTCGTCCGATGGAACGTAACTGCCCCGTTTATTCTCTCCATCAATTCTCTTCTCTCTCCATCTTTCAGTTACTATGGAAGAGGAAGAAAAAGACTCGCGGAAACAGCGAAAACTCGCCGAGGAGAAGCGAAATCACCACAGGGGCCAAGTGATTGTCGGGCCAGGAATTGTGGTGAAGACTGGAGGAGATAATGGAGAAGTAAGAGACAAACGAATTGCTCATCTAAAAAGAATTGACTGTTCAGATCGATCCCTTCGGTGTTGGGTGCAGTGATGTTCCGCACTCGCTGAACAAAGACAAGAGATGGGAGAAAGTGGAGAGGGCTGAGGAGATTCTCGAAGAGAAGGTAGGAAGTAGATAAAGAATCAATATTGAATAAAAATGTGATCAGGATTCCGACTCGACCTTCATCAAGGCCTCAGTCCCCATCACGAGCGGTCGCTATCTCGTTCCTATGCCTGCATCCATTGAATGTGTCGGGAGCGAGAAGTATCTTTTCATTAATTTTCTTTTGAAGGAAGTTCTGATAAATTTATATGTTTCAGAGGTGGCTTCAAATCCGTGACTACAGTGAGGAATGGAGAAGTGGAGACGAGAGAAGCGAAGAGTGACAAGAGCAAACTGCACATGCTAGTCGAGTGAGTTGACGAATTCAAAATGTCTGACTAACTTTTAAAAATGCAGTGAGGACCCCTATGCATCATCCTCTACAACGTATACTGCAATTACTGTGAGAGACGGAGATCCGAAGACTGTTGAAAGAGCCTGGAGGTGAGTGTAAAGAAGTAATTACAGATAGAAATGAGCCATTACAGATCAATACAAGCGTATGGATGCCCTAAAGATATTCAGAGAAGAACGGAGAGGAAAGGAGACGAGAAGGAGTGGAGTGACAGGAGACAGGTTGGAAGGAGAGGTGGAAGATCAAAGATCAGTGTTCCTTTTAGGACGACCTGGAACAGCAACTGGACGATTCGTACGAAGAGCAAATGGAATCGAATGAACCATTGAGACTGCCGAAGAAATAATAGTAATCATTGTATATCTTGTACGGAAATATTGATAAAGTGTCATACTATGATTTCCATCGTAAAAATGCAGAAGAGATCGTATTCGAAATTCAGTCTGATCTGAAGAGAGGATAATGATCTACTAGTATCAATCTTCATCATTCTTTTTCAAGCGGAACATCTTGAAATCCTCCAAACAACCTTGCACTACGAATGCTTGGAATAGGAGTGATGCAAACATTGTATCCTCTACACTAGGGTTGGCAATACGAGCATTGCGGGCCCGCAATAGTGAGAGGTCACAATGCGGGCCCGCAATGAATGAGAGAGAGGAGGGGAAGGGATTGCGGGCCCGCAATTCTCGCATCAGCCCGCATGCAAATAGGGAGTGGCCCTCTCAATTTCACGCACTCTCTCGCCGTGCTCTGTCATCCCTTCTCTCATTGCGGGTCTATGCGAGAATTGCGGGCCCGCAATTCCTCCTCTCCACCTTCTCATTCAATGCGGGCCCGCAATTCCGCAATCGTATTGCAAACCCTACTCTACACGCTCAGCTTGATATTTCCAATCTCGATCAAACTATAACCTGCTGGAAGGCTAACGAAGGGTGACCATGGCTACATTGTACCAGAGGAAACGGTCAATATGCATTGAGTCTTTATCGTTACAAAATACGTGTCATTCCAAATCTTCTAAGCTCAGAGCTAGACAAAGTTCCGTGAAAAAAATACATCATAGCAAAAAAAGATTGACTCGAACATTTATCATTTCTGAGATCAAAAAAATGGTGAAACACGCTGCAGTTGAGTGGGCCCGTAGGAAATTCGATATGGTAGACGTTGAGATTGTGATTCAAATTATCCTAGTTGACCAGTAGATTCGAATACTTTCGCTCCAATTCGTACTCTAGAGCATCCTGCAATAGAAAGTGTTGAATTGTGGGCATAAAAAAGGTGAACGATGAATGAAATGAATGGAGGAATGTAAATTACCTGATCGCTGTCACTCTCATAAATTGTCTCTCCAAGTCTACGATTTCTCGCTGATGCTTTCTTTGCATTTGCACGGAAGACCGTTTGGTGCTTTCTGAAACGAGAAAGGGTGAATTACCAATCGATTAGGTTGTGTATTCCAGTAATTCTGCAAAATTCAGGTGAAACAAACCTCCACATAGATTCGGCCTCACTCGCTCTTTGATGGTAGAGAGACATCGCAGTGTATTGAATCTCAGGATCAATCTTCTCTTTCTCTTCTTCAATAACGTTTAGATTTTCATTGGAGATCTTCTTCATAGATCTCTCGATTCTCTTTCGATTCTTCTCTTCTTCTCTCAATTGTTTCTTCTCCCGAGGTTGAGGACCAGGTCCGGGTTGTCTGAAATTGATTGAGTTATGCCATGGAGAATTATGAAAGGCCTCGTTCATGAGAAGGAAAAGTAGAAAACTCACTCAAGAAGTGACTTGAAATGAGCCTTCTTCTTCGATTTCTGATCAGTCACTTCACCATGAACACAAGTAACGAATCTGCAAACATTTTAGATGAATATATGGGTGAGCTATCGTTTCACTTCAACGAACCTTACAACTCCTCCACCACATCTATTGAGATTCTCCATATCCAGTGGAATTGAATCAATTGGAAGCAAACGACCACTTGTGCGGGGAACCGAAGTTGATACGAATGACAACTTCTGAAAAGAATTTGACGAATGTTAGTCGTAAACTGAGTAGCAAGCATGGATTGGATGAAATAGTTTCGCCTTCCTATCGACTGAGTTTCAATGAAGTAAGCCCTCTCCCTCACCTCAGCATCTAACTGTTTCTGCATAACATCTCCGGGTCTTTCAACAGCCTCCCATCTCTTTTGCTTATTCAGTGAATATGTCACATTGAAGTCAGTTACTCCGAATGGATCACTGGAAGTTGTAGAGAATGGGGTCTTCTGAAAGGAATGGATTTATGAGATGTGGATGCAATGGAATGAATGTACAAACCTGGCTGCCGATTTGTTTCTTAGAAATCACATCAGGACCATTGAAGGTTCCACTTCTGAAATAAGGGAATATCAAACTGGATCATGTACAGAGAAAGGAGGGGAAACAAACCTGTGATGAACTGTTCTTCTCGCTTTGAGATTTCCTCTCGATCTCGAATCTTTTCCTAATCCCTCCATGATTGCTGAGAATACTGAAATGGAATAGATAGTTAGAAATGGATTGGACTGTCAGCAGGGGAATATTCAGTATAGCAAATTGGTCAAAGAAAATGGGTTAGGGCGAATAGGAAATAAATGAAGATTGGAAGTGAACTGTGCTCTTGCCCTGATTCTTCTCTATTTTATACCCTCGACCACACAACATTGTGCAATCCTCTCGTGCACTCTCTTTCTCTGCTACTCTCTTCCTTTCCTCTACTCCCTCGTCTCTCTGACTATCGCCCCTCTCTCCATTCTACACACTATCTCACTTGAATACCCGGGGGTGAATCCCCACATGGTTACTAAGTTCACTATTGCACAATCGAAAGCATCTGCTTAGTAATCGAGAAGAAAGCTCAACAATGAACCAAAACAAGTAGCTACACAGTTCTCAAAATTCATGGAAATCGAAATTGTTCCTGGAAGCAAGCACACAATGGAATTCAGAAAGATGTAGTCATATTTATCCGAATAAAGATACGTTCTCCCACTCAAAAGCTCTGAATATTCACAGTCTGCGTTGACTAAGATTCAAAATTGTGTGCTGTCACGTAGGACCTTTCACCTGTTATTATCTCAACTCTCCTCAATCTGAAGGAGAATGTTCTTCAACGGAGAGTTACACTTACTAGTCTAATTTATCCATTCTGAAAGAACAAGGTTACTTGATTTAGAGCCACGGTGATTATTCCTTGCTTGCGTGAGAAACGATGCGGTAATACCAGAGCACACTTCAATGGTTCAATACGCAATATTCCTCGCGCGAAATGTAACTCAACCGTTCTTCCCGTATTTTGAGATAGTTTACTTCACTGAGGTATCCCATCTAAATGTTAATTTGCTCTTTCACTAATTAGCTTCAGTTGGTCACTCTCATAATTGATCTTCTTCTATTTCCTCTTCTCACTTGGATCACTTGGAATGCTCAGCCACTTCATAGAAACGCTAGTTCTTATGATCCTTTTTTTATAACTAAGCTTTCAGTTGCGATATTCTTTCATATTCTGCAACTCTCATTTGTTTTTATTGAACATATCGAGATTTCCGCTGTTGTGGGTGCAGCAATAGTCGGATGACTGGGAAGGTAAGGTGGCGTTTTGAGACTCATCTATGAACCAACAATTCCTTGGCAGATCATCGATGGCTGCTTATAATATTTTCTTACATCAGATTCGAAGCATTCGCTTTCTATCCATGGATGTATCGCTAATCAATCAATACACTGTAGCTAATAATTTCTGATTTCAGAATATTAGCGGTGATGATTGAACGATTTGTAGCAACTGAGTATTGGTCATGGTGAGCTATTTATCTATTAGAACCCGATGATGATAATGATTGAGGTACGAGAAGCAAGAACGGAGTACTGTCATCGCAATCGCCATTATTATCTCAGTCTTCGAAGCTATTGCTCTCATGATTGCTTATCTGGTTCTATTCCAAGATATGTTTGCTCCTGAGACAGGTTCGGGAATTGGCAGGAGAGAAGTAATGGAGTAATTAGTAGTCAAAATCCTTCGAACTTCTTCAATCATCGTTGCTGTTAGCCTGATTTCCTTCGGGTTCGTGGTAAGAAGCAGAATCCATAGTTTCAAGAGTGATTATCTTCATTTGAGGGATACGTCGCTCTCCTCTATTACAACCATCGAGAACTACGAAAACTGCAAAGAAGAGCAGATCCTGATTTTGATCGATACTCGCTTGCAAGAACATACCAGTTGAGGGAAAACGTTGTTATCATGAAGGTGAACATGCTATCAGAAACATTCCAACGAAGTGATGATCAGATGCTTCTTAAAATCATCGCGCCTGCATTCCTTTTCGCCTCTCCGATCTTCCTCTTCCGTCTCGGAACCTACCTTCTCTTTGACAATGCAAATTATGACTTCTTCTGCAATATAATCACAGCGATAACGGATCTTTGGGTTGCTCTGTCAGTATTCCTTTCATCTGCTCTTCTAATGTCATTCGTTCAGATCGGGACTCAACATCCAACTCATCTTTCCCTTCGTAGATTATCGATTTCGTAAACCAGCGAGTGAAATTCCCATTTTCCGCTTCATAATCGAGAGGCGAGGAATGCAAACGTCAACCGGAAGGCGCGACAATTTCGAAACACCAAAAATCTTCATTTTGCAGATTCGTTCGTAAACATCTAACAGGGAGCAAGGTTCAAACAGCTGATCACTACTTCCATTGGCTCGAAAACGACCTGAAGTGAATCATCTCTAATCCCACTAAGTAGTCCATTTATCGGGTTTTTCCAACTTTTCTCTGCTCATGTAGACATTTTCGCTATTCCATCTGCACACATAAATCCAATATATTTTATCTGTCAACGATCACTTCATCTGTGAGTACGTAATGAGTTAACGATAACCTGAGTGTGAGCTTTCTCAGAGGAAATAGTCTTTCTAGAACATTCCGCGGGAATTTGTGTGCACAGGAAGTAAACAACCCCGTGCCACTCTAGCAAAACAACGTGTTTTCTGCTGCACACGCACAAGGAAGGATGCACGGGTTCCGCCCCAGTTTTGCTGCGTTCATCTCGTTTTACTCGTGTCAAACTTATTTCGTTTCGCAATCGCCGTCCTTTCCTTCTAACTCCTTGCCTGTTTTGTGTGAAGAGTTTGTAGTTTGTGTGTCGAGTCGAGGGGGGAGGAGGGGGATTGCACAACGTTGTGTGGCCACGAGTATAAAGGGAGGGAGGGAGTACTGAGTAACAACAGCCAAACAGCCAGTTGGAAGACTAGCTGCTTCTCTCTCTACGACTGCCTCGCAAGAGAGGCCCGTCGTCAATCCTTCCGTAATCAGTTGCTGAGTGCAACTCGCCTGCTTCGACCATGGTACGCATCTATTTACTATCTGAGAATTTCGTCTAGAAACAGCGTTGAAACATCAGTGTAGTTAGAAAAAAAGGTGGGAGTTATGACTAGAGTGCGGAAAGGAAGAGGGTAAGCAAGAGAAACAGCTCTGCGAGACAAGGACCTCTTCCCCTCTTCTCTCTTCCTTTCCGAACTCTAGTTATGACTCACAACTAGAAAGCGCAATCCTTCGCCGTTTGTGCTAAAAAATCACCTGCAAGGGACTGAACAATTTCTGAATTGAATTCAGATGTATCAATAAATGTGATTGAAGGTGAACTTCACCATCGACGAGATCCGTTCCCTGATGGACAGAAAGAAGAACATCCGAAACATGTCCGTCATCGCCCATGTTGACCATGGTGAGTAGGCGAGAGGAGCGGGATTGCACAACGTTGTGCAGAGTAGATTCTCCATTTTGTCCAGTTTCTCTGGCTCGAGAGCTTCCCACTTCTCATGGTGAAAACCTAAATGATGCAATACAGCACACCGGTCCGAGAAAAAAAGAGAAAACATGGGTTAGTGTCAACAAACTCCTTTCAGGCAAGTCGACCCTAACCGACTCTCTGGTCGCGAAGGCGGGAATCATCGCAGGATCGAAGGCAGGCGAGACTCGTTACACTGATACGAGGAAGGATGAACAGGATAGAGGAATCACCATTAAGTCTACGTGAGTTCCCTTTTTCCGCTTGTTGTTGTTGTTTTTTGTTCATCCTAAATTCATTCGGTTGCAGTGCCATCACGATGTTCTTCGAACTCGCGATGAAGGACATTGACTTCATCAAGGGAGAAAACCAGGTTTGGATTTCTGTAAAACGCATGCGATGCAAAACAAGACATACAGAGCACTCGTGCTCTCACTTCCGCCTTCTCTCTCGTATTTTCCATGTTTTCCTTCTCTTTTTCTTGCATGCCTCTCTTAGAGAAATGCGTTCCATGTAGATCCTTTTCAGGTGGAGATCGACGACATCGACGGTCTCAAGGAGAAGTACAATGGGTTCCTCATCAATCTCATTGATTCTCCTGGCCACGTCGACTTCTCGTCTGAAGTGACTGCTGCTCTGAGAGTCACCGATGGAGCACTCGTTGTTGTGGATTGCATCTCGGGTTCGTTGATCTCTTGCTCAATTTCTAGGCTCTCTGAACTCTTTTGCGTTGTGATCTCGTGTTCATTGAGTTCCCTTACTACAATTCGGACACCTCTAGTCTATTTGATGACAAACACTGACGAAAACACAGATCTGATCCCTCGAGTAACCCGAGCATCTGAGAAAATCCAGCTTTTCACTACGTCATGCAATTTTGTCGACAAAATGTTGCATCACAAGTAGAACTTCAAGGCCGATACCTAAAAATATAACAAAAATTTTTGATTATCTTCCTTTCCAGGCGTGTGCGTCCAGACGGAGACGGTCCTCCGTCAGGCGATTGCCGAGAGAATCAAACCCATTCTCTTCATGAACAAGATGGATCGAGCTCTTCTCGAACTTCAACTGGGACAGGAGGAACTCTTCCAGACATTCCAGAGAATCATCGAGAATATCAACGTGATCATCGCAACTTATGGAGACGACGAAGGACCGATGGGAGTTATCTCCGTTGATCCATCCATTGGAAATGTCGGATTCGGATCGGGTCTCCATGGATGGGCATTCACTCTCAAGCAATTCGCTGAGATCTATGCGGAGAAGTTCGGAGTGAAAGTGGAGAAATTGATGAAGAATCTATGGGGAGATCGATTCTTCGACTCGAAGACTAAGAAGTGGAGTAATTCGCCCACTGAGGATTCGAAGAGAGGATTCTGCCAGTTCGTGTTGGAACCCATATTCAAGGTTGGTTAATCTTGTTTGCTTTGTTTGCATGCAATTCCTCCACTAGATATGATACCTCTTTCGATTCTTGATAACTGCATAACTGTGAATAAAACATCAACAATCTCAGGTTTTCGATGCGATTATGAACATCAAGAAGGAGGAAGTGAACGATCTCGTCGATCGACTCGGAATAAAGTTGAATCACGAAGAGAAGTCATTGGAGGGAAAACAGCTCATGAAGGTACTGACTTTACTCTCTTTTAAAGTTTATTACTGGCTTATCAAAACAGTGCAAAAATCAAAATTCTCAGGTGTTCATGCGCAAATGGCTTCCCGCTGGAGACACTCTACTCCAGATGATCTGCATCCATCTCCCGTCCCCGGTCACTGCCCAGAAGTGAGTGAACGTTGACTTATCATTTCATACAAGCTTATTTCAACCTTTTTTCGGGCATTATTGTCTCAAAGTGCACACGAATAATCATCCAATCCTTGTAGATACCGAATGGAGATGCTGTACGAAGGTCCGCATGATGACGAGGCCGCAGTCGCAATCAAGAACTGCGATCCGAATGGTCCTCTGATGATGTACGTATCGAAGATGGTCCCGACTCTTGACAAGGGACGATTCTACGCATTCGGACGAGTCTTCTCGGGAAAGGTGAGCTTGTTGTTCTTAGTACGAAGTGCTGACCCCTATATGATTCGTATGCTTCCTTCGAATATCATTGATTTGTCTATTCCAGGTGGCGACCGGAATGAAGGCCCGTATCCAGGGACCGAACTACATCCCTGGGAAGAAGGACGATCTGAACGAGAAGACCATTCAACGAACAGTACTCATGATGGGCAGTCAAGTGATGGGAATCGATGAGATTCCCTCTGGTAACATCGCGGGTCTGGTGGGAGTCGATCAGTATCTGATCAAGGGAGGAACCATCACTACCTTCAAGGATGCCCATAACATGCGAGTAATGAAGTTCTCCGTCTCTCCCGTCGTAAGAGTAGCTGTCGAACCGAAGAACCCCGCTGATCTGCCCAAGTTGGTAGAGGGATTGAAGCGACTGGCCAAGTCCGATCCCATGGTCCAGTGTATCTTCGAGGAATCGGGAGAGCATATCGTGGCAGGGGCGGGAGAACTCCATCTGGAGATCTGTCTCAAGGATCTAGAGGAAGACCATGCGGGTATTCCCATCAAGAAGTCCGATCCCGTCGTCTCCTACAGAGAAACAGTCTCAGCTCCATCCTCTGAGATTTGTCTCTCCAAGTCTCCCAACAAGCACAATCGTCTCTATCTCTCTGCTGTCCCCATGCCTGAGGGTTTGGCGGAAGCGATCGATGGAGGAGAGATTGACCCCAAGACCGATTTCAAGGAGCGAGCGAGGTTACTCAACGAGAAGTACGACTACGATGTGACGGAGGCGAGGAAGATCTGGAGTTTCGGCCCCCATGAAACTGGACCCAATCTACTCATCGACGTGACCAAGGGAGAGCAATATCTGAGTGAGGCGAAGGATTCGATCGTCTCTGGATTCCAATGGGCGACGAAGGAAGGAGTTCTGTGTGACGAGACGATGAGAGGAATCAGATTCAATCTCCACGATGTGAAGTTGCATGCAGATGCAATCCATCGAGGGGCGGGTCAGATCCTTCCCACTGCGAGGAGAGTCGTCTATGCGTCCGTCCTCACTGCTCAACCTCGTCTTCTCGAACCGATCTATCTGGTTGAGATCCAATGTCCAGAACAGGCAATTGGAGGAATCTATGGAGTGCTGAACAGAAGGAGAGGACACGTATTTGAGGAGACTCAGGTGAGAGAATAATGAGGATAACTCGAAGATATCACTGAATTCAGGTGGCGGGCACTCCGATGTTCGTTGTCAAGGCCTATCTTCCCGTCAATGAATCATTCGGTGAGATTTCATGCCTTTTACAATCTTTGGATCCTTTTTAGCTAGTCCTAACTTTTTTTTTGGATAGTGAGCATGATCAATCAAATCTCGTTCAGGATTCACGGCGGATCTCCGATCGAATACTTCTGGACAGGCCTTCCCTCAATGTTTCTTCGACCATTGGCAGATTCTACCCGGAGATCCAATGGAGAATGGAACGAAACCCTTCCAAGTAGTCTCTGAGATTAGGAAACGGAAGGGATTGAAAGAGACAATTCCCGCACTCGAGAACTTCCTTGACAAGTTGTAAACTTCGTCTCGTTGCCATGCTTCTGTTTGTACAATGTGGAATCTGATTCTGTTGTTGGTTGAATGCTGTTGTCATTTGTTTTTTTCTAGCTTTTTTCAAATGATAAAGTTCTTAGCATTGTAGACTATTTCGTAGTCAATGGTCCAATGGAGAATCACTAGACGATGTAAATGTGACAGATGGAAAAGTGGAAGTTTAGTTACGACCGAATAGTGACAAATCTCGCTGCGAACCGCCACAATAGTTCATTTCAGATCGTTTTCTAGCCAATGAAAGTAGTGATCGGCAGTTTGAACTGTACTTCCTGTTAGGTGTTTACGAACGAATCTGCAAAGTATTGAAATTATTTAGTTTAGAAATCCTATTACCTTGCAGAGGAAGTTTGCATTCCACGCATTTCAATCACGAATCGAAAGATAGGAATTCTATGAGCTGGTTTACGGAATCGATGATCAACGAAGGGGAAGATCAACTGAATGTTTAGGCCCGATCTAAAATAACAGATGAGGGGAAGATTCAAGGGTCATCTTACAAAGATACCCAAAGGTCGAATATAGCTATGATTATGCTACAGAACAATTCAAATTGAGGTAGAAGAAAAGTTGCCGCTCGGAAAATGAATACAGGAGACGCGAAAACAAATGCAGGAACGATTACTTTCAGAATCATCTGAATAACTCAGATTGGTGCATGAATCCACTTCAATGCCAACCTTCATGATAACAACGTTTTCCCTCAATTGATAAGTTCTAGCAAGTGAATATCGATCAAAGTTTGGGTCCGCCCTTCTTTTCAATTTTCGCAGTTCGCGACGGTTGTAATAGAGAAGTACGGCATATCCCTGAATACGAAGTAACAGTTGAATAATTTATTACAAACGTACGACAAATCCAATAGAAATCAGTCCGACGGCAGCGACTATTATCAAGTCTCGAGCGGTTCTGACTGATAACAAATTCAATTAATCCATTCTCAATGGCAGGAAAACCTGTCTCAGGAGGAAATGAGTCTTGATAAAGAATCAAATAGGCAATTACAATTCCGAAAACTTCGAAAATGAAATAATTAAGAGTTATTATGAAATATGTGCTCATTTCTTGTTTTTCGTACCTATAATGAAGAAATAGTTTTCCACGTAAATGACCCGCTTACCATGACCAATATTGTGTTGCTACGAATCTTTCAATAGTTATCACCAATATTCTGAAATTGAGTGGAGGTCAATGGAAAGGTTAGCAGTCTTCTTACATCCATGGATAGAATGCGAAGGCCTCAAACCGAATAAATGAAAATAAGACGAGTAACCAGTTATGATCTGAAAATGGAAAACAATTCTTTAGTGGTTATGCTTTTAAAAACTAACCTTCAATATTATCACTATAATATTGAATCCATAAAAGCGGAATTCTCGAAGCATTCATAAATATCAAGTGAGAGATGCAGTACATGAACGAGTATCGCAGCTGAACTTTCACAGGTACTCAAGTTGCAAAAGCATCAAACATTTCTATGAAGGGGCTCAGCATTCCAAGTGATCCAGAGGAGAAGTGGAGATAGGAGAAGGTTAATTAGAAGAGTGATGAACTGAGGAATTTTTATGAATGGGAAATCATCCTCTCAATGGCATACCTCAGTGAAGTAGATGATTTCAAAGCAAGGATAGAATTGATGAGTCACTTTTCGTGTAAGGAATGTCGCATATTGCACCATTGAGGGGTTTTCTTGAAGAACCAGACCTGATATCACGAGAAACTTAACATTCGCAATCCAATGGACGGCGAGAGGTGAGAAGTTTGGAACAGGTGAATGAGTCTTACGTTTCCGTATAATTCAAATGGCTGAAATCGGAATTTGTGATATTGAGTGGGAAATTGGATCTCAGTTCTCATAAATATGCATACAAATTTCAAAATGTCTTTCTATATGTCGGCGTATTTGCTTTGTTGCTCCCTCCTAATTCGTTCCCTTTTCAATGGCATGGTTGTTTTGCCTGCTCATTATTCAGAATTGTCCTGTTGTGCAATACTTAGTAGCCTCGAGAGGGGGGGGGGGGGGGGGGAGATTTTGGTCTTCGGATGAGTGTTCTAGCGAGAGAGTGCGTACAATTATGAGAGTGGAAAGAGTCAGAGAGACGAGGGAGTAGAGCGAAAGAAGATAGAGGCAGAGAAAGAGAGTGCATGGGAGGATTGCACAATGTTGTGTGGTGGAGGGTATAAAATGGGGAAGAATAAGGGCAAGAGCACAGTTCACTTCCAATCTTCATTTATTTCCTATTCGCCCTAACCCATTTTCTTTGCCCAATTTGTCATACTGAATATTCCCCTGCTGACCGTCCAATCCATTTCTAACTATCTATTCCATTTCAGTATTCTCAGCAATCATGGAGGGATTAGGAAAAGATTCGAGATCGAGAGGAAATCTCAAAGCGAGAAGAACAGTTCATCACAGGTTTGTTTACCTCCTTTTTCCGTCCAAGATCCAGTTTCATATTCCCTGATTTCAGAAGTGGAACCTTCAATGGTCCTGATGTGATTTCCAAGAAACAAATCGGCAGCCAGGTTTGTACATTTTTTCATATTCAGCTCAGCTAGAATTCAGCTAGAATTCAGTTCCTCCGGAATAAATCATTTCCTTTCAGAAGACCCCATTCTCTACAACTTCTAGTGATCCATTCGGAGTAACTGACTTCAATGTTACCCATTCACTGAATAAGCAAAAGAGATGGGAGGCTGTTGAGAGACCCGGAGATGTTATGCAGAAACAGTTAGATGCTGAGGTGAGGGAGAGGGTTTAGGGAAGGTTTAGGAAAAAAAATCCATGCTTTCCAGTGATTCTATGAGTAACATTCATCATACTCATTTCAGAAGTTGTCATTCGTATCAACTTCGGTTCCCCGTACAAGTGGTCGTTTGCTTCCAATTGACTCCATTCCTCTGGATATGGAAAATCTCAACAAATGTGGAGGAGGAGTTGTGAGGTTAGTTCAAATCTCTTGCAAGTTGAAACTCACTCCCGAAATCTCCTATCAACTATCACTTTACAGATTTGTCACTTGTGTTCATGGCGAAGTGAATGATCAGAAATCGAAGAAGAAGGCTCATTTCAAGTCACTTCAAGAGTGAGTCTTTCTTACCCTTCCATTTGGACAACTCTTCTCACCATTCTTCCGTTCATAACTCAATCTATTCCAGACAACCCGGTCCTGGTCCTCAACCTCGGGAGAAGAAACAATTGAGAGAAGAAGAGAAGAATCGAAAGAAAATAGAGAGATCTATGAAGAAGATCTCCAATGAGAATCTGAACATTATTGAAGAGGAGAAGGAGAATATTGATCCTGAGATTCAATATACTGCGATGTCTCTCTACCATCAAAGAGCGAGTGAAGCCGAATCTATGTGGAGGTGAGTTTTACCTGAATTGTGCAGCACAACTGGAATGCATAGCCTAATCGATTGGCAATTCACCCTTTCTCGTTTCAGAAAGCACCAAACGGTCTTCCGTGCAAATGCAAAGAAAGCATCGGCTAGAAATCGTAGACTTGGAGAGACGATTTATGAGAGTGACAGTGATCAGGTACGATAGTTTCCTCACTAATCTTCGTCAAGTACAATTGTTCTATTTCATTCTTCTATTTGCAGGATGCTCTAGAGTACGAATTGGAGCGAAAGTATTCAAATCTACTGATCAACTAGAAGATCTGGATTCGAAATCTCAACTTCTACCATGTCAAACTCCTCAGGGTTTTCCCAAACTGCAGTGTGCTTCACCACCTTTTTGATCTCAGAAACGAATAAATGCTAGAGATTATCCCTTTTCTTTCATGCAGTGTATAGAAGGGCATTGAGACAAATACTTTATATCTACAGACAGTATTCCTAACTGTGAGTTTCTTCCACTCTTAGTGGACTCTGGCTCTTCTTCTGTATCCCTGAGAGGCGGGCTCGCTCTTGACTTCGAATGATCTGGAAGGGCAAGGGCAGTAGGCGGCATCTGCACCGGGGAGTCCATCTCCTCCCGCGGGTCCCTCCACTCCGTCCTCTCCGGGGGCTCCTGAAAGGAAGGCGATCAGTACGGTATGAGTACGGTACCCTATGGATTGAACGTACCATCGTGTCCGTTGGGTCCAGCGGGTCCCTGAGGTCCGGGGGCTCCCTTCTCTCCTCTCTCTCCTCTGGGTCCAGCCTTTCCAGTTCTTCCGATCTTTCCGTCCTTTCCGGGAGCACCGGGAGCTCCAGCTCCTCTCTTTCCATTTCTACCAGCAGAACCGGGTCTTCCATCACTTCCGGGTCTTCCATCTTCTCCCTTGTTTCCCTGTTCTCCTTGAGCTCCATTCTCTCCATCCTTTCCAGCCTCTCCGTCCTTTCCATCATCTCCATCCTTTCCTGGTTCTCCTGCCTCTCCATCAACTCCGGGTGCACCGGGAGGACCGGCGGGGCAAGAAGTGCATGCAGAAGCAGTCTCGTAGCCATTTCCAGCTCCAGAGGTAAGGGTCTCAGCCAGAACAGCGAGGCCAGACTTGCCGTCCTTTCCTGCCTCTCCCTCCTCTCCATCGTCTCCGGGAGATCCTGCAAGGAGAGGGAAGGGTTAGAGGAGAGATCAAAGATCAGGGTAGGTCAGGAATGATCAACGTACCGGGAAGACCGGGAGGTCCGGCGGGTCCCTGGGGGCAAGTGTTGGGGCCGGTGGCGCATCCGCAAGAGCCGGCAGATCTCTTTCCACGGAAGATGGCTTGGACGTCGACTGAAGGACGGTTGACTGCGATCATGTCAGTCCACGCGGAGTTGGAGTGGAACTGGAGATGGAAAAGATGAAATTGTGAAAAGAATGGGAGAGAGAATATAAAAAAGTTACGAAAATCATACCTTGAACTCATTGAGATCCATCATAGCATCATCGTGGAAGGAGGAGATATCATTGACCATCAGACCGAGGAATCCAACGATGCCGATGAGGGCCGCGCCCGAGAGCTGAGATGAGAGGATGGATAAGGGAAGGTTCTTTATTCATAGAACACACTGATGATGCAACAAAACTCCTCTTAGGCACAGCGAGGTCAATGGCATGCGATGCTTATCAATATGAGAAAGAGAACAGTGAACTCACGACGGTGGCCACTTGGACGAGACCCTTGTAGTTGGAGATGGAACTCATGGCTGAATTGCCTGTCTCTCCCCTCCCTTCTCTCCCTTATAAAGGCGACAATCATTACACTTCTCTCCAATGAACACTCCCCTTTTTGTCTCGACCCTGAGGGTGAACAGAGAGGGAGAGAGGAAAAGAGGAAGAGAGATGAACAGTGGGAAAGGCTCCGTTTTTGTCGCTGACCCTCACAGTTAGTGTACGAGAGAACTGAGAGTGCTAACGAGAACCGAAATACCACGAACGTTTAGCTAAGTGAGCGGAGGAAGGAACTGATGATTGGTGATGAACAGGACTGAATAAGTTTGTTGAAAGAAGAAAATTCAAGTGAATATTTTATCATAGTGAATGAGCGGAGGGATCAGTCTAGATACGGCCCCATAGTTCCAATCATTCTGTCGATTGTTGCTTGGAAGAGACGAAGATCCGTGAATTTCTGAAACATGTATAGGTTATCAGTTTTAATAATTAATTAAAAAATCTCACAGCTTCACTCTGAGAATCAATCAGATCCAAACAATCCGTTCCACTGGAGAGAACTCCCAATACGAAAGTTTTCCTGTAGAGAGTAGTGAGGAGACCAGCCCCGCTATCGCCCTGAATTGATTGTTGATATTATCCTTGTAGGTAAGAGAGAGTAACTGACTGTACAGCTTGCAATATTCTGTAGCTCCAGCACACAAATTTTGTCTGCGATGTACGATGTTTGATTTGCTCTGCAATATAATCACGCTGAGATCACAATGAACTTCCTTACGTGCACTTCAAATTAGTCTTTCCAAGCTCCACAATTTGCATTTTACTCTCAAATTCGTTTCCGATTTCCTCAGCGACTGAAACAGGAATGCCCATTGAACAGAAAATTTTAGCAACAAACTCCTCGTTTCTTCTCCCTCTTCTCGCACTTTAATCATCTGTTTACTCGATCCCCATCCAAATGACTCAACTTCGATAGATTGAGGAAGAATGATATCATGCAACCACGGAAGACAAGCATGGTTTGATTTGACCTATAATCGACATTGTGAATGTATGAACATTATGAGGAACTTTATTTCCCACCTCCTTTTCAAGTGTGAGAATGACCAAATCATCTCCTGTTTCACATTGACCTTCGAAGAATGGAAAGAGTGATATGTTGAAATCATTGATACGAGAGATGGAGTTGGTTCATATCTGCACTTTGAAATTCTCAGATGATCTCCTTTCATATCACAATCCTTTGTCTTCTCAATGCATGGACCTGAAACTTAAACTTGAATCGTGTAAAACAAAGCTTGCATACCATCGACTACAACTTTAGTAATTGCAACATAGTCTTTGAAATCGTAGAAGTCGTCTTTGCTGAAGGAAACTTCGATTAAACTAAGTTATCCAGAAAAAATCGACTAACTTGCAAAAATTTCGTCTTTCCTCGGTAGAGTAAAATTTGTTTTTATTGTGCATACAATGAGCGGCAGTCGTAACATGTCTACGAGAAATGAGAGTGCCAGCACAAAGCGAGGCTGTTGCATCATCATCTGAAATTGATTGAAGAGAATTAGAAGTAGAGTTATTTCATCACTCACGGTATTTGATAATAGCAACAGCCCATGGAAATTCTCCATTTCTCGCTGATTTTCCTCCAATTGCTTGAAATTCCATTCCATCGTCATTATCTTCATCCTCTTCATATTCATAATCGTCAGTATAATCACTCCTGAACAGAAGAATAGCCAAGAGATAGAAGCAAATTCACCTTTTGACTCTCTTTCTCATTCCGGGCATTCCACATCCTTCATAGTCTGAAAGAGTGAGAATAGACACTGGATGGATGAAGAAACCCTTACCATAATCAGACTTTGCAAAGTCAATTCCGCTTCTTTTCCAGTCTTGTGCAGTTAAAAAAGCGAGATTAAATATCAGCAGAAATATGAGAGCCGACCGGACTGCCATAGAGAAAGGAGTCGAAATGGAGAGAGGAGATGAAAATGTACGAGCACATAGAATCAATTTAGATGTAAATTTGAGCTGATCTCATTCAATGCAGACTCGGGAAGCGCAATCAACAAGTGCGCAAATCTCGTGAACACTATATCGAAAACAGAGAGCCCTTCCCCATTCATTTAATCAAACAAGAATCAAATCAAGGTTTATTCTGGATGTATTCATCTGTGACAGGAAGGTTATTGTATGCACTATTCCTTCTTTTCTTCCTTCATCTGATCTTTCTTCGTTTCATCATTTTCTTCCTTCTTGATTTCCTGATTTTCTTCCTTCTTTTCAACTATATCCTCCTTTTTCTCTTCTTTCTTTTCCTCAATCTTTTCCTCTATCTTCTCGACCTTCTTTTCTTCTTTCGCATCTTCCATCTTTTCTTCTTTCTTCTCTTCTACCATTGTCTTATCTTCCATCTTTTCCTCTTTCTTATTCTCATCAAGAAAAACTGATGATTTCTTTCCATCATCTGGCTTTTCTTCCTTCTTTATTCCTTTCTTGTCTTCTTTATCCTTCTTTTTCTCAACCATAAACTCTGATCTATTCTTTGCAGTTGCTTCAGTCTTTTTCGTCGGTGCAAAATCAGATAAATCATCTTGAATCTGCTGAAAGATCAAAGATCATTCAACTAATCCCATCGATAGACCACAAACACTTTCGGGTACTGCCTCACTCCAATTTGGTCGAACTGGCCAGGCTGTGGCTCTCTGTTCTGTTTCCTGTAAAGATCAAAGATCAAACTCAGTAATCAAACATTCGCGCCTTTCCACTGACGAGTAATTTCGGTGTCGTTGCTGTCTTTTGACTTGGCGCACTCTTGTTCGACTGGAATGGAGAGTACGTATCACTGACTTCAATCCTTCTAAACCTTGGCTTTCGGACTAATTCCTTTCGCGCCCATCTTGCTCTTGCTCATGTACTGACTGTATCTTGACATGGGACTCTATAGAGAATGTGTTCACGCAATGATTATCCACAACGTGTCAGAGTGGATCGAAAACCGCATTTGCGTGGCGGCGCTTGCCGAGCCATTCCGCGCCGAGCGAGGGGGAGAAAGCGGTTGGAATGAGGAATAATGACGTGGTTTTTAATACATTCATGCATGCTGCGACTGAATGGGATCGAAATTTAACAAAAACTCAACTTGGCGGTCTTCGGAAAGGGTTTAAGCAATTTTCTGAGCAATCGCCATATTTTTAGCATTTTTCTCCGAGGAGGAGATAGCTCTAACGACACTCTAGAGCTATCTCCTCCTCGGAGAAAAAAGCTAAAATTATGGCGATTGCTCAGAACGTTGCCTAAACCTTTTCTGCAGGGCCCCAAGTTGAGCTTTTGTCAAATTTCGATCCCGTTCAGTAACAGCATGCGTGAATGCACTAAAACCTCCCTTCTTATTCCTCATTCCAACCGCTTTCTCCCCCTCGTTCGGCTCGGAATGGCTCGGCCAGCGCCGCCACGCAAATGAGGTTTTCGATCCACTCTGACACGCTGTGTTATCGATTCGTCCAATCCAACCATATCTTTCGATGGATTGATGAAGATCTTTCCAGTTCCCTTCGGTTCTTTGTTCTCGTTCCCCTTCGAACTCGTCTTATCATCCAATTGATCGTCCTGCCTTTACTATTGAATCGGAGTAAGAGATGGTCCATGTCTCACACTCGCTCTCAATGTATTTCCTCCATTGGGCGGCACTTGGTTGGGAGTATCGATGGGTGACTCCCGTCCAGTCTGCAATGGATACTGTAGTCAGTCAGTGATACTCTTGAGTACCGTACCTGAACTTGATTGGATTGAACAGTGATGGTTTCCGGATTGATAGAGCATGAAGTTCGATTCGTTGTCAAATCTCCTTTTAGAGTTTGATCAGAGTTTCGCTTTGTTTTGTTGGAACGAGCGCAGAGGAATAGAAGGAGCGGAATCATCTGAAAGAGTACTGTAGAGATACGGTAATGAAGATATGGAGGACTACGGTAATGGAGCTGGAGAGAGAGAGAAAAAAAAACTAACCGTCCATGACATCACAAGTGCCACAACGGCATAATCGAGTAGAGGCGCAATTTTGAATAGAGGAGAAGAGAGAAATGACCAGTCGAGATGAAGGGAAGGAAGAGGAATAAAAAGAGAAGTGACAGAATGAGACAATCTGAAAGATGGAGTTTATGTAAAGTGAGAAAAATAAGAAGAATTAGGGAAATTTCGATCGCAATAGCAATTGAGGATCGAGTAACAGAACATAGAACAATGAAGAGAACGTGACAGAGCAACGAGTAAACTACTGCGAACTGCTGCTCAATGTTTATTCAGAACGATGGTTGGGCAAATCAAGAGAAACGATTCAATAAATTGTGCAAATGCTTCATTGATTCTTGCAATTCGACTTTCATTCACTCTCAGCATTCCTTCTTCTGCACACATCGACCGTCTTTGTGACGGTAAAAGTCCTGAATTGATTGATGAGAACGAGAAAGGACTGGGAATCACTCACGAAGTCGCACTTGCAGGCTGCCGGCTTGCAGTCCATCTCACATTCCTGAAAGGCATATATGAGGCCGTTCGCGAAAAAATCTATCAACGGCTGGCACAGCTCAAAAACATCAAATCTCTGAAAAGGTGTGATTTTGGGTTCTCGATGGTGCTAATGAAGATAGGCACACTTCTTTTGCGTTTTGGGCCGTCGTCGGCTTCAGACGTCACGTCGAAAACAGATTGCCCTCTGTATCTTTGCACTCGAGATCACTAGAATTAGATGCGTATGGCCCCTAGGGTAGAATTCGATGCTGATCACGCCTGTCTACTTCTTTTTTCATGAATTTCAAAAATACATTTCAAAAATGGATAATATCTTAGAGGCCCGGGCATCCTTGTTCTTTAGCATAGATCGAACCGGAAGAGTGTGAGGATTTCAAATCTGTGCTCAGGGGAGGGATAGAGGGTGCCACTTTTTCACAAATCAACTTATAGTGTACCAGCCTTGTAAGGGAATCTGCACGTGCTCCCCTTGTTTACGTCATTACTTTGATCTACCTCGAGTCTCGCCTCTCTGCCTGCCTGCGCTCTCTCACTTCCGCATGCTCTCTCGCCTCTCTAGGGGAAGAGAGTGGAGGAATGATGTAAACAAGGGGAGCACGTGCAGATTCCCTTACAAGGCTGGTACACTATAAGTTGATTTGTGAAAAAGTGGCACCCTCTATCCCTCCCCTGAGCACAGATTTGAAATCCTCACACTCTTCCGGTTCGATCTATGCTAAAGAACAAGGATGCCCGGGCCTCTACGATATTTTCCATTTTTGAAATGTATTTTTGAAATTCATGAAAAAAAGAAGTAGACAGGCGTGATCAGCATCAAATTCTACCCTAGGGGCCATACGTATCTAATTCTAGTGATCTCGAGTGCAAAGATACAGAGGGCAATCTGTTTTCGACGTGACGTCTGAAGCCGACGACGGCCCAAAAAGCAAAAGAAGTATGCCTATCTTCATTAGCACCATCGAGAACCCAAAATCACACCTTTTCAGAGATTTGATGTTTTTGAGCTGTGCCAAACATTCTCAGCTTTGATCGATTCTTACACACACGGCCTCATATTGTCAATTGTTCACTCATGCTCCAAGAACAGATCACAAAAGTTTGATTCGTAAACGCTTAGCAGAATGAACTCACCTTTCCAGTAGGAATGCACTTGAGCTCGCAATGGTTTCCACACAGTCCCCAGACTTCGTTGAGACCACACTCTGAAATTATTTCACTGATTGAAGTTAACTGATTGGATAACAGACTCTGCTGAGGAGCAGCTGAAGCCATGGAGATGAGAAGGAGAATCTGCAAATGGAAGTGATTCATCGAATGCTCTGTGCACCGTCAAATTGGAGCAAAGTGAACTAATCACCCTAATATGCAGTATTCTGCGTTATGAAACTCTATCATGTGAACTAGCTCTTGATGTGAGGATAAGTACAGATTACTATTAACTGATAGTATCTCACAGCGAAGAAGATCTTCATTCTCGTTCGATTGGAAGGAAGAACTGAGGGGAACTGAGAGATTGACTGGGAAGAGCAGCGAACGTGAGACAACTGCTGCTTTGTAACACATTAAACGTCCGAGATATCTCATTAGTGGGGAAAGAGAGACTCGGCGTGCCTCATGGTGTATTCTTTCTGTCGTTTCCGTTGAATCGTTCAGAATGATAGTCAGAACGAAGAGAGGGAAATAGTTTATCAATCGATGCCATGCAGGATGATTGTGATCACTGCTTCTTGCACTCTTCTTCAGTCACGCAACGACCAGATGAATTACGAACGAAGATCTGAATATGATTTATTCCATCTTTCATCTATGTCAATTTCTTTCCTAATTTCTTGCAGACACACGCGGCAGGAGCGCACAAACGCAAGCGGTAGAGCTGACGTTGAGCCGAGAGAAAAGATGCGATGATGAGAAAAATTTACGTTCAACTAAGATGTATATAATTTGAATAATTTACAAAAGCTGAGGGAACGTTCATGATTGACGATTAATCTACTATATATATATATCTTTATCGCTACATATATAAATGCGCGAAACACAATAATCTGGCAGCTAGGAGCCAGCAGGGACAATTGAATTGATGATAATTGGAGGCGAATGTAGAGTTGATGGTCGACGCTGTTCGACCATCTCGGCAGGAAGAGGAGATGGTGAAGATGTATTACAAAAGATGAGAAATGGGAAGGTGGGGGGAGATTTGCTCGAGGAACAGTTTGGAGGAGAGGTATAGTGTGCCTTGTGGCAAGGAATTGAGGAGAGAATGCGTGCGATGGGAAATGAAATTTTTAGCACTATTGTCAGTAGCACGAAATAGCGGATATAATTTCTGAGTTGCTCCTCGAGTACGAGAGAGTCTATACTCAAAAAGAAGGGACGGGTTCACAGTGGATTGGGGACAAAATAGGGAGTGGACGAATTTGAAGGATGAAGCGGTTCTGCGATAATCAAGATATTCTAAATCGAACCTCTTGCAAGATAGTTGATAGGATAGGAAGGGAATTTTACATCGATAATGAAGCCTACGGACAAAGTTGAATTGCACTCTCTCAAGAATCTTGCGATCCTTGAGAGTGTACGGTGAATATACAATTGAGCAATATTCGAGAATTGAGCGAACATAAATCTTATATGCATGGATGAGAACATCGGGATTGGCTGATTTAATAGCTACAAATAAAAAGTTAAGGCGTTTGGAAGCCTTTTTCACAATGTCGATGATGTGAGGGCGGAAAGATAGGTCGCTACTTATAAGAACACCAAGGTCTTTGACAGAATCTATCGGGGTGATTTGAACTGAGTTGAAAGTGTAGGCTAATCTGGGATTTCTTCTACCTATATGAAGAATATGAGATTTAGCGGGGTTGACTGACATTTGCCAGTCCGAACACCATGCGAAAAGTGCATCGAGAGCTGATTGTAATGGGGCAGGGGAGGAAGAAGGTGTTTGGTGAGGGAAAGAGAATACAAGTTTGAGATCATCTGCGAATAGATACGAATCTACAGGGCAAGAATCAACAATATCGTTAATAAATATTAGGAATAAAAGAGGGCCGAGGACACTACCCTGGGGAACCCCAGAAGAGACGCGAGAAGGAAGAGAGAGTGTGGAATCAACAATGACTTTTTGAGAGCGTGAGCAAAGCCACGCTTCAATCCATCTGTGTAAATTACCACGGATACCGTAAGCAGACAGTTTGAGAAGGAGCTTAGTGTGGGAAACTGTGTCGAATGCTTTGCGGAAATCAACGTAAGCTATATCAGAAGACAGTTTAGAACAATGTTTAGAGATAATTTTGGAAAGGAAAAAGATTAATTGGTGTGTGGTACTTCTTCCTTTACGGAATCCGTACTGACAAGCAGAGATAGAATCTTGTGAGTTAAGGAAGCAAGTTATCGAGCTTTTAATAACTCGTTCAAAAAGCTTACAAATATTGCTAGTGAGCGAAATGGGACGATAGTCGGAAGCGTTTTCGCGTTTGCCACCTTTCTTGAACAGAGGGCACACAATTGCCTCTGTCCATTGAGATGGGACGGAGCCGTTAGAAAGTGAGGAGTGGAAAATTAGCGAAAGAGGATAAGCAAGAGAAGTGGCGCACTGTTTGAGAAAAATGGATGGAATACCATCCGGTCCTGGGGAACATTTAGAGGGCATTTTAGAAAGAAATTTCTCCAGTATGAACATCAACTGAGTCAATGGTGGATGAGATACGGGTAGCGAAAGGTGGGGTGTTGCCGTCATCTACAGTGAATACAGAGGTAAATTGTGAAGAAAGGGTTTCAGCTTTTTGTGAAGGGGAGCAAGCAAATGTGCCATCGCTACGTTGGAGCGCAGAGACTGCAGCTTTTTGTTTTGAGAGGCCTCGCATATGCGAGAATAGACCGCCATTGGATGTGAGAATTCGCTTGCCCTCCTTCCTAATAGCCTCTCGTCGAATAGCAATACCGACTTTCTTAGAAAATGATTCATATGAAGGATCATTTGTGGAGTGAAGGCGTAATTGGATGCTGAGTAGTTTGCGAATATAAGAGGAATGAGCAGGACGGTTGGGAGTGATGGGAATTGTTTGTACTATTATTGATTGCAGAATGTCAATGAATCTATCGTACATTCTCTGTGTTGAATCTCCGTTGACCAAGGCAGTCATCCAATCGATCCCCGAGAGAAGAGAATTTGCCAGAGCAAAGTCCCCTTTCCTCCAAGCTCGAGATGATGAATCACCCTGATCAGATACAGAGATTGCGGACACAGAGAAATTTACGTTGTAATGGTCGGCTAGGCCGGGAGAAAGAGAAAGAGAAGATAACAAGTGAGGATCTGTAGAAAGAACTAAATCAAGAATGTTATCCTTCCGAGTGGGAGTGAGGACGTGCTGAGTTAGACCGTGAGTAGAACAGAAATCAACGAAGTTATTGCATGTAGTGCAGCTACGTGTAACTTTGTAACGAGTCCAATCGATATGGGGGAGGTTAAAATCACCCATAATCAGTGACGGAAGTGAAGTGGAAATTAATAGATCAGAAATAGAGGAAAGAATGGGGCGCAAATCACAATCATGACTGGGGTTATAGATGGAAATGATTCTGCAACTGAGTGGTTTGGTAATGTCTATGGCAATTAGTTCAACACATGGGGGAAGAGAAACATCAAGATGAACAAATTCAACAGAAGGGGAGAGGAAGAGACACACACCACCACCATGAGTGGGTCTGTCGAGACGAACTAATGAATAATGGGAATTACGGATAACAAAGGAATCAGGGATTGAATCATCAAGCCATGTTTCGCATACTGATGCAATATCAACCGAATGCAGGGAAAGGAGAGAAAGGAAAGAATCGACCTTATTTCTGATGGATTGCGTGTTACATTGTATCAGATGTAGTTTATGAGAGCCCAGGGCACGACCGCTCGAGGAATGACAACCGTCACCTCCCCGAGTGTCGGCACAGAGGGAAGTAGTGATCGATGATGATGATGAGACACATTGTGACGTGCATTGTACATTATTCAGTTGGATTGATCTTTCGAGTTCTTTTGAAGAAGAAACCGGTGGACAGCCGCAAGGGTTGGTGTGTCCACCTTCCAATGTGCCGGCACCGGGAAAAGTAATGAGGGATGATGGTGAGACACAATGTGAGGAGAGAGGAGACGGTTGAGAATGCAGAGATTGTGAGATAGGAGAGGAAGGATGAAAGACAGACACAAGACCGGGACTTACGTTCGGGTCGGTCGGTCCATCTTCTTCCATTCTCCGGGATTGTTCAGCTTGACGACCTTGAGGTTGCGAACCACATACTCCTTCTTCCCGGATTCGTCGTTCTTGGCGCAGGCTTCCGCCCACGCTGACTTGAAGGTCTTCTCCTCCTCGACCGTGTAGTTCGGGCGAGCAATGAGAGAGGGGAAGGGGCACTTGTTGTCTCTCTTGCTCTTCGAGAGGCATCGAAGGAAGGAGACTACCTCCTCGGCAGCTGAGAAGGTAAGGATGATGGGGCGGATACCCTCCTTCCCCTTCAGTCGGAAGAACTTCTGGGGAACGGGGGCATGCAGATCGGAGCAGAGCTTCTCGATGGATTCTGAATCGCCCATCTCCGACTGCAGGTTCCGAAGAAAAACCTGCAGTTTGCGAAGGCGATCGTTGCTGTCGGATTGGATGCTCTCCTTGACGGCAGATCGGACAACTGTCTTCACTGCCTTCTCAAGAGAAGCTTCGAGAGGGGGGAACTGGGCCGGATCGAGGAGGTCCAATTTCTTGGTGATTCCATCGATCTGAGAATGGAGGAGAGTGGGGATGGAAGAGACGAGGTCAGTGATGGCCTTGCTGATCTCAGCCATCTGCCGCTGCAGCTTGGCCATCTCTGTGTAGAGAATGTCGAGGGAAGTGAAGACGGTCGCCTGGGTCATTTCCCATTGACGATCCGCCTTGTTGAGGTTGAGGGAAACTCCACCTCTAACGACATGAGAGGGGCTACTTTCATCGGTTCTCTGCCGCTTGGCAGAGTTCCTCTTGTAGGCACCCTCGAAGGAGGCCTTGAAGGGTTCGAGGAAGGGACGATTCTCATCACAAGGCATGGCCAGGTGCTCGAAGAGAGGGATATTGAGGTTGTTGTCGTCCTCCATGAGGTTGAGGGAAGATCGACTAGGGGGGTGACTCATCGGGTCAGAGAGAGAAATTGATACGACTATCCTCCGGATGAAACTGAGAGAGGAATACTAAATTGAAGGGATGAGCTGGTCATTATAATAAGAGACGAATGCCAATTCATCGACTTTCAATCGAATTATTGACTGACTCAGATAGGGAAGAAAAGTGATTGCATAGAGGTAAAGAAGTTTTTGCAATCACGAGATGGTTTAAGAAGATTTTTATGTATAGAGAATAATTTCATGCCCAGGGAGAAGTGGTTCACATTTTAGATTCTTCAACTCCAATCTGATGGCTTTCGATTCCACATTCTTTCTTTACCCAGTGTTATCAATCAAGTGGAGAAATGAACACGAAAAGATCAGATAGTCGGTTTATCGATTGAAACGTAAGACGAGTGAGATTTTGAAGACAACTCAATTCATCTATCTTCTCCAACTTAACTACTTTTCGCCTTATCTTCACTACAATTCTTCCAACAGACACACTCCATATCCTTAATCTTCTTTTCTTCGGGCAGTTTATCGTACACACTTCCGTCAAACTTCACAAGTTTTGCATCCTCGACCATCTGTAATTGAAGAATTCAATTGCATTAAGCATAAATGACTCGCCGAATGGATGAAATAGTTCCAGAACAATCGACCGCATCCAAAGAAAACATCTCTTCCATCGTCTTCCTCCTCTTCTTCCACGTGATAATATGCATGCCCCTTGTGCAAATAGACGACGGTCACGATCTGGCTCAACGTCAGCACGAAGTCTTCTGCAATGGAAGACAATGAGATGTAGAATGAGGGATAGACAATCAATCCACTCACCGACAACGTCTTTGCGGATATTCGTAGTGTCACAGGTCATGTGACAATACACCTTGCATGTTGTTGGTTTGGATCTCACGACCATTAGCTTGATTCGACCGCTGGAAGAGAAGTTTTGAATGAAACTTTGAATCAGAGAGTGTCCTTATTACATCAGAATTTCAGTGAGAGCTTCTGCATAGACACAGACATTCAGATAGTGCAGGGTACGAACTCCTTCGCATAATTTCGCTCCAATCAACAGAAGTTCTTCGTGTTTGGGTAGAAAGGTGTTGTAAGGATCGACAATCACAGCGAATTCAGCGATAGGCCGAGATTTGATGAAGGATCGGATCTGAGAGACGAAGATGTGATTTCGAGAAGGAAGTTATTTCAATTAACCTTCTCTGTATTTGGATCGTTCTCATATTGAATGTCGAAATCGGCGAAACAGAACTGAAAGACAAATCAACTCCTCGTCCTTTCAGTTTTATACCTCCGTAGCGGAACACATAAATATCGTCATTTCTTGCTCAGATCTTGTGAAATCCACTCCGAGTTCGTTCAACTTGTAGAAGGGAATATTGGCTTTGTACAGTTGTAGCACCACAATCGCAGTTCTCTGAGAGAAATACATAGAACAAGAGACTGATTAGATGAATAGGTGATGAACTGATAACGTTCCACTTATTTTAATCGGTCTCAACATTTCATTTTCGTTTTTTCGGTCCAAGCGGTTTTAAGTGAGAGATCGGGTCAAAAGAAGGTGAGTCCCAATATTCGCATCTTCCTTACGACCAACGTATTTATGCTTCAATTCCACTTTACGGATTCCGAATCTGACGCTCTTCAGACTCGCGTAGTTATCAACACGATGTTTGAGGCCACGATTGACCTATGATATTTGAACATTTGATTTCCATCAGAATACAGTAATCGATACTATACCTTTCGGAAATTGTCAAGGTCATGACAAGCTTCGTTTGAGTAGAGATAAGAGCAGATTAGCTCAAAGGGGCCAACAGGAAGACTATCCCAGCTGGAAGGGAGTACTGTAATCGTAGATACGGTGATCATCATACTCGAATGGATCGCTCTCGCTAACAACGCTGTTATCTTGGAGTAAATGAGGTACCTGAAAGGAAGAATCGGTTAAATAATTGAGATGCCATAAACTAACAGATCTATAGGAGTTAGAGGAGTGCATTGAGGAGATAAGAGGGGGAGATACCAGTCGCGAGTAAGAAAGCGATTGTGAATGGAAAATGGAGGGAGAAAAGAAGAAGACTAGCCATCCATTTGCATTCATTTTTCATTCGTCGATCTCCTTGTGAAATGAAGACAATAATTAATCAAAAAGGGATTAACTCTATCGTTAACTTAGTCACGCACTCTTTTGGAGAAATAATTTCGAAGGGTATAGAAGACCATCGCCGCTGAAATTGAGTACGGTAGTCACACGGTATTTTCACGCGAGAACTGTTTCTTTATTCGACAAAGACCATCGAACAACTTGAATCTTGATTTATCACCATCACTAATGGAAGAAGCGACACTCAATAGTGCAGTCTGTCAGATTCCTCTCATCTGGATGGACTCAATTCGACGAGAGGATTGAATATGGGAGACCGAAGAGATCGTTTATGTATGAAAGCAGTGCCTGAACACTCAGGATGAGAGAATGCGAAAGCTGAGAGATCGCAGACTCATGTCACTGATAGGATCGATCGGATGAGAACCACGACAGAAGAGAGCTCGGAAGGACTGACGGAAGATTCTGGAAAGGAATGGGGATAAGGGAGTTCGTTCTGGTTGAAGACAGTAGCAATGCGAGGAATCAAGGCCAGGACTAACCGTATGAATATCATAGAAGCAGTCATATTCAATCCAGTCGTCAGATAGCTGGAAGTGTCCACTAACTCCTTTACCCACGCGGGAGGATGGAGGGCTGGAATGGAATCATTCAGAGTGCGTCTCCTTCTCATCTACTCAATTACATACCGGACGTACCATAGATTGCAACGATGGATCGATATCCTTTCATCGTCATCGTTAGAGCTGAAATATTGTTTTCTTTGGAATTCAACGGCTCTCCTATCAGTTTCTCGTCTCAACGAACTAGTTACGGTCAGTCTAGACAATAAACTCAGACGAAATAAGTGGCAGTCTTACCAGGAATAACACTCTGCATGAGAAGAGCAAATGCGATGTAGAGTTCGTTCACTCGTTTCGTCTTGCTCCCAGCAGCTACTGTAAGAGAGAGACTGTGAAAGGACTTTCAATGCGTGACTCACATCGATTGAATCGTTGGTAGAGTAGATAGATGGCAGTTATTGCATTGAGAAAGACGGCGATGAGGGGAATGGCGAAGACATACACATGCCAAATCTGACGAGGAGATATTTATACCCGAGATTCTCATTTTATTCGTAAGAGTGCTCTTTCTGCTTGTGGAGTGAGTCGAAGAAGGACCTGGAAAATGACTGGATGTCTCACCCTGAGTGCTTGAGTGTATTGTTCGGGGAAGAATAGAATGGGACCACACTGGGGATCGTCGTGACGGGGTTTACCCACGATGAATATTGTGATGAATAGTGGGATCTGGAGAGTGATGAGATGAATAGACGACGATTCCCTTTGAAAGAAAAACTTACCATAGGAGTGCTCGCAAGGAATAGCACTACCAAATTGCAAAGTATGCCCACTTGATGCTTGAATACAACTGATATCAATCGAGATACGCTGATTGCCTTAGATAATCGATAATCAGCGATCGTAGATCAGGATGGATACCGTAAGTGCATTGTAACTCGCGTAGTTGAGAACGGACATCCCGATTCGCATGACTGTACAGCTGATTACCGTAGTTTCGACTTCCTGAAGGAGACGGATTGAAAACTGACTTACCAAGTCTGTGATACCTCACTGACGAAGAGAGCAAACCACGTAAGGAAGAGAGTATAGGGAAGAGTAAGAAGGAATTGAACGACTCCGGAGAAGATTATTGTGTTCTGCAAAGATCAACTTCAACCAGGCATCGGCCTCAATATCTAACTCGATATTTGACTCTAACGAGTGCACTTCGATATGCAGTTGCAGCTAAGAAGTAGATGGGAAGATATCCAATATGGAGGAGGAAAGCATTCCTCAGTGCATCTCCTCTCCATGCAGAATGATAGAAGGCTGCGGATGAAGAGGAAGAGGAAGTCGAATTGAGGGATTCATTCATCGGATTGGAGGAGAGAAGAGGAGAAGTAGAGTGGTCACTGATATTGTACGAGAGTTCTTCGACTGATAGGAGATAATACGCAAGTATGGATAGCATGGTTGAGGGAGACTAGGGGAGAGGGAAGGGGAGGACTGCAAGTGGAGTTTCTCCTCCCTTCATACACCGATTGCCAGGGCAAACACCAGAATGCGCGCGTGAGTAGAATTACTTATTGAGAAGCGCCCACTCGAAAAGAGAAGAAGAAATGAATAGGAAAGAGAATCACGAGAGGAGATAAACTGCGTCCTTCTGATGAAACAATTGAGAGAAGTGAATGGATAGAAGGAACTAACTCGATTTCGATTGACTCGACCCACGTAGTCGCCATTTAGATTGATGAGAAGAGCATCCGAGAATGGAAAGAGAAGAAGAGGAGTCGAGATTAAATGGGAAACAATCCTCCTCTCTAGAGGGTGCAAAGGATGAGAGGGAGAACAATTTGGAAGGGCGAGAAGGAGGAGAAGAAGGGCTGAAGAACGCATCTTATGAGAAGAAGAGAAGAGAATGTTTCGATATTAGGTCGGAGCTCCATTTGGTCTTCTTCCATTACATTCTGTGCATGCATTTCAACAATATTCATAAGAGATTATTGCGAAGGCGTAGGTTGTGGCGAAGTGCAATGAGATACGGATGCAAAAGAGCGCTCTAAGCGGAAAAACCCCTTAATAGAAATTCATCGTCCTCAAACGGTAAGGAAGTGGCGAGTAGTCAGTCACATCACCGCTTACTCTTGATAAGTGTGTCATAATCTCTAATCCTCTGTTGTGTTCTCTGTTGTGTCGGTGCATTGAACCACGAATTTCGGTGCAATGCCTGGGACAGGAAGTAGGCTGAACTCTAGGATTGATTCATTCTATGACGGAGTTCATTTCCAATGCAAGGAAGTTTTTGCACGTTAGCCCGTTGGTGGACAATGAAGAGAAGCTAAACCTTCGTTTTTCATGCAACTCTGCACGGATCATGAACAAAAGAGTAATGCTTGCTGAAGTTGTCGACCAGAAACTACGAAACTCTTATGATATTAATTATTTATGGTCAATAATTTATGGAGGATGACGAGACAGAGTGAATGCAGGTGGATTGGGGAAGAATTCCTCCGTTAGATTCGCATGATCAATCTCGATCGCTGCTTCGACCTCCGGCAATTCATCTTCTGTGTTCACTGTTTCAGGGAGGGAATCTTCTCCGTTCTCAGTGAGAGGAACATCCGAGTGGGGTGGAGACTCCTCCACTGCTTCAGGGATCGGGACATCGGTCTGGAAGTGAACGGTGCGATCTCTACTTCAAAGGATTATAGTCAGGCTCAACCATGGGATCTGATACTAAACAAAAATCTCACTGTCTCATCGGCTTCTCTCGTCCTTAATCGTATTCTCGTGTGGTAGAGTATCCTTCCATTCTCATCAATGGAGGTGGAGGACTCGTATGGAACCTGAAGCATCGTATCAATGATGGTAATGTCGAAGTGGAGTGTTACCTTCTGATATCCATTCTGCGTTCCAGGATGGACGTCGAGTGTATTCATCCATGTTGCATTCTGCTTGATTACTGAAAATTCTGAATGAGAGAAAATTGAAAGAGCGATACATACAGGTGGACAAATTTGACATTGTAACTTCCTCTACCGATCCTTTCACTTTTACGTGTGATTCTGAAAGAATTGAGTTCAACATGATGATAGAAATCAGACTCTCACCATCAATCTTAGCTTCGTAGATTGGAAGAAGGACGAGAAACGGAAGAATAGCGTGTGCAATCATTCACTCCGACGTAGTATCAAATAGTGTGTGATTCCCTCCATTCCGGGGGTTGTTTTGTATCCATCCCTCCTCTCGATATCCATAATCCTCGCGGTAGTGGTAGTTTAGTCAAGTGAGTAATCGATGAGAGGCAAGAGACAATGTATGCAGGTACAATTGCGTGTGTTGTTGTTTTAATGTTTTCGAAAGCGAACTATCAGAGAGCAGCTCGATTTGGAAACCTCCGCAGTTCAGTGCACTTACGACATGAAGTGATGTCAGATACTAGAATGCCATAGGATCGGTCATAAAGAGTAGTAAGATAGCCACCTCCTTTTGCACGCTTAGCGCGTGATCAGAGTCGGTTTTATCTCGCTCTTGAAATCATTCGTCCTTATCTGCAACTCGCCATGGAATCACCAGTAATGGTGGTTTGAGTAGAAGACGAGCGGACAGAGATGACGGTAGAGAATCTCAGCTTGGTTTGTCTCTTATTGATTCATCTTCTACAATATCTGAAGAGGGGAAGCATTCAAGAACCCTCTCCCCTCATTATTATATTTTTCTGTGAATTTATTGAGTCTCGGGCACGCATGCCACACTCTAGTTATTATTATTATTTCCGGGCATACGTGCCGCATATTAAATTGTTCCGTAAATAATGCCTATGCCGTTAGATTTCCTGTGTTTAGCAAACTTGCTCCCAAATAATTTA
>LS511246.1:705524-733352 GCA_900490845.1 Pristionchus japonicus | reverse complement strand
CAGCTGCACTCGGTCAGCGGGGCAGCAAGGACAACAACTGTAAAGGAATAGCAGCCAACTTGTCTCGTCGTGACCAAGCCCAGAGGGGAAGCAGGGCAACAACAACTACTAAGTGAGGCTAGTTGGGTGCGAGTATCGACTGACTCTCCCTTGAAGGTAGATCACGAGGGGATAGGGGAAGCTTGCCATTCTTTACATAATTAATCGATACCTTTACAGTAGTCCTTCCCATTCGTTGCGGGACTCCTCTATCCTTGGCTACGATAGTTAGAGTATGGACAGGAATGGACTCTCTATCTAACATTCCCAAACTACGCAGCTCTCCACTCTCTTCATCGATCTGTAAACATGATAGATACAGTAGTCCTCCTTTGATCTACGGTACCTCGAACATCTTGGGATGATCTGCATCTTCTTCAATCTCATAATAAACTTCTCCATTGACACCTTCATCTTCATCAATTGCATTCACTTCGAGAAGAGTTCCTTCAGGCGAATTCTCCATTATTGATGCAGTGTACAGCATCTGATGGTGGATACGGTAGGAGTACTGTAAGACATTCCCTATAGTATACGGTACCTTCTCGAATACAGGGGAGTGATCATTCGCGTCTTCGATATCGATTGAAACGGGAAGGAGAGTAGAGAGAGGAGGAGTAGTGGAGGTAGAAGCAACCACGAAGAGTGTTGAACACGTTGGCCGATTCCTGAATTATCGATTGATCTTCGCTCCTCCCCTTCAATCCACCTCTGTAGTCTAGCATATCTGACGACTCCTGATCGAGAATCCACTGAGAAGATATCGGGGCATGGAGTGAGGATAGAGTAGACTATCGATTCTCCCTGGAATAATCTCTTTACCATCCTCTTCCTTCTCTCCTTCAACTACCTGAGGTGGAATAGAATGGACTCGAATGAGTTCTCCTTCTTCTCCTTCAGTTATCACTCTACTCTCCCCCATTCCTTCATCTACGAAACGAGGGAATTTCCTCGCTGATTCAAGATAGAATGAGAAAGAAGCAGTAGTGTTGAGACCTCCGTTGTCTCGAACCTCAAAGATCGAAGATCAGATAGATGGAGAGATCAAAGATGATCGTACCGTGACGACTACACTGTAGTGAGGTTGAGTGAGAGGAGCAGCCAGTCTTATGATTCCATTGGTTGCATCGATGAGAAAGGGAGAAGATGAATCGAGAGAGAAGGAAATGGAAGAAGAAGGATCGGCATCCGATGAGATTATCGGCCACACTATATCACCTGATATTCATCTTTTAAACAGATGTGCAGAATTCGAGATCGGAATTTCTAATTACAGAACGGCAACTAACCAATTTCCAATTGTTCATTGAGATAGACATCGAGATGAGAATTGAGAATAAGTGGAGGATTGTCGTTGATATCGTCAATCAGAATTCGGACGAAGGAAGAAGATGAGAGTTGCGTGTATCTGAAAAGTTTACTATAAATTGAACACAAAGTGGTAACAAACCTTCCGGAATCCGTAGCCACGACAGTCAGTAGATATTCTTCCTTTTCTTCTCGATCGATCTCTTTCCCTATTGAGATCCAGCCAGTTATTGAATCGATGGTGAATGGAGTCATCTCGTCCTTCAGTGAATATCTGTGAAAGATCAAAGATCAGAATGGTCCTCCAATCTCTCATCCCACCTCACAACTCCATTCTCTCCTTCATCTCCATCGAATGCTTTCATCTCAATGATCTTCTCTCCCACTTTTGTGCCTTCCTTCACATGAATCTCATAGAGAGAAAGATCAAAGATCGGAGGGAGATCATTCGCATCTTCAACCTGAAATCACTCTCATGACTTACCGAACTGTCTCTCTACCTCACCTCTACAGTAATCTCACACTGCCTACTCAATCGGGGAATTCCATCGTCAGTGGCTTGCACTTGTAGATGATGAATAGATTGAATTTCTCTATCGAGTGGAGAGAGAAGAGAAAGATCTCCAGTGGTGGAATCAATGGAGAAGAGAGAAGTATTCCCTTCGAGAAGCGAATAAGCGAGATGAGAGGAGGAATCGAGATCGTCTGCTATCGATGAACCAACTGAAGAGGAAGGAATTAGATGGAGGATAAAGAATGGAATTCTCACTAATAACTGGGAATGGACCAGCGAGAGCTTCGGATACTCTGATGAATAGATTCGATCCTGTTATAAATCGGGGAATCTCATCATTCACATCTTCAAGATCAATTGTGACATTCCTGCGAAATTATACCATTTAATTTTCGTCTTCTCGGTCAATAACCTCGTGATCACTTCTCCTCCCACGATGTTCTTTGCGGTTACGGTAAGATTGATGGATTGATTGGATTCGAAATCGAGAGGTCCATTCACGATTAGATGGCCATTCGAAGTGAATGAGAATGGAGAAGAATCGGATGATACCCAGATGATTGAAGAGTTCATCTTAGACTTAAAGGAACCGATAATCATCAATCGATAATCTTTTGACCTACCCCATTCTCATCTCTAACTTCTCCTCTTCCAACTGAACTTCCTCTTGGAGCATCCTCTGATATCGTGATCTGAAGAGACAAGTGAATCAAGACTGAACCCTACCTAGGCCTACCTTCTCTTCAATCAATATCTCCTTGGGAACATTATCATTCTCATCGATTACTTCTACTGTAACTTCTTGTTCAGTCGATCTCGATGGTTTTCCTTCATCCTCAGCCACTATTGTGAAGTGGTACGAAGATTGAGATTGGAAATTCAGTTCGCGATTCAACTGGAATGAATGGATCCATTGTTGATGTACGGTATCCGCACAACTCACAATCAGATATCCGAGAACTGGATCGATAATGAAGAATGCTCTTGGTAGAGTCTCACTCCTGATTCGATACCGTACTCGTCCATTCTCTCCCTCGTCTTTATCGATCGCTCTCACACTGCCGATTACCGTATCTAAGAAGGAGTATTACGGTGTTGAAGTTGACCACAATTGCTTACTTCTCTTAGCAGATTCGGATACGAAGAAGATAGAGGGAGAATCGAATTGAGGGGAATTATCATTGACGTCGAGGAGAGAAATACGAATGAGAGCACGAAGAGAGTGAACTGGAATAGAGAATTGAAGGATCTTTCGAGAACAATCAATCGTACACTTGTATGGAGCTGCATGATCTCTCAATTCGACGTGAAGAGTGTAAGAAGGAGTGACCTCCCTATCGAGATGGCCAGATACGGTAATGAGACCACGATTATCGATTGAGAAATGACCAGATGGATCTCCTTTGATGATGGACACAGAGAAAAGATTGGCTGAAGAGAGGTCAAAGATCATTGGGGAGAGATCATTGATCATTACCATCATCCAGATCAGTCCATTCGAGTCTTCCCACTTTCGATTCCATCGGTGAATCCTCTTTGATTGAGAATGAGAATGAATCGATATTGTCTTTCCACTGAGAGGAGAGAGGTCAAGAGTCAGAATGGAACGACAATTGAATACCTTGGGAGAATGTTCATTCTCATCTTCAACAAATACAACGAAAGGAAATGATCTACCAGAGGGAAGATTAACTGAGAATGAATGAAGACGAGACTGAAGTGAATGTTATGATACAGATCATCCCTTTCTCTTCCCACCTTCTCATAGTCAACTTCTCTCGCTAGTGTTATCAATCCACTCAAATCAATTCTGAATCCCACAGTATCCTCATCTCCATCGATTGAATACGGTCCATCTAAGCAGTATTGAATGGAATGGATCACAAACTGAGTACCGTACCTTCTTTTGCCCAATCTCCCATCCATCCAATGACACTTCCATAGTGAGCATTCTCTCTTACGAAAAGTATTCCTTCCTCTCCATACTCGTCCTTCAATCATCTCCTTCCCTCTCTCCTCTACCGTAATCCCTACCGTATCAGCATGTTCATCCACACTCAACACGTATACAGTCTGCTCAGCCCGTCCATCCTTCTCCACTACAGCAATCTCCAATCGATAAACAGGAAGGGTCTCAACACGAATATCTCCAGTGAGGGAAATCTCTCCCATTGGAGAGACAGCGAAGGGAGAATGCTCCTCCAGATAATAAGTCGTCCCCTACGATCATTGATTGTTCTCCCTCTCATCCGAACTATCTACCTTCTCTCCATGGAGTCTTCCCACTATTGATCCCTTCTGTGCTCTTTTCCATAGTGGAAACACGAGAGATGGAAGAGTTCGAGTGTCTGATTCGAGTGAGAGAGATACCTGAATTCGGTGTTCGAGAGTAGATAGAACGAAGTCGAAAGTTACCTCCATCTGAGCCATTTTCTCTCCATTCACTGCAGTAACAGTCACATTTCCCATTGAAAGAGGTACTCTGAGGAGTGAAAGATGTCCACTCTTCTCATCGATTTTCACAATTGATCCAGATGAAGACGGAAATGATGAACGGGTTATGAAGTATCTTAAAGGAGAATGGGATTGATTGGATGAAACATGAGGAATATTCTGTGTACCTCACTCCTTTCCCTCCTATTGCCTCCACTTTTCCGATTATCTTCCCCATTCCAGCATTCGTAGGAATTCTTAGCAGAATTTCATCTGTAAGAGGGCAACTTGTATTTCCAACTAAATCTTCTTCGTACCACTGGGGAATCGAAAGTCTTTGGTCTCTTCCTTTTCTCGAATGAGTACAATTTCCATTTCAGTTCTCTTCCTAATGGAATCAGAGGAAGAAGGTCGATCGAATGCTTCCACTCTCACTCTCTCAATCCATCCTTCCATTACAGTAACCACTAGAGTCCCTTCTGGTCTCACGCGGATTCCCTCCGATTCTTCCAATTGACGGTATCTACGAAGAATTTTTGAGGAGAGAATTTCAATAGATAATCTCACCTTACAGTACCGTTGTCTCCCATATCTCCATCCCAACACGAAAGGGGGAATATAGCAGGGAGTTCTCTCACCACGAATGATTTCACTCCATCGCAGATAGGGGAGGAATCATTCTCGTCTCCAATCGATACCGTAATTAGGGAAGATCGTGGTGGGATTGAATGAGAGATGATAAGGGAGAAGGAAGGAGTCTCTTCTCTATCGATGATTCGAGTAGTAATGAGATGACCAGATGAAGAGAGTTTGAAGGTTGAGATAGAAGGATATTGGAAGAGAATGGAAGAAGAAGGAGGGAGAGAACCAATGAGAGTTCCAGGAGGAAGATTCTCCTGAGAGAGATCAAAGATCAGGACATCATTCGAACAGCGAACTTACCTTTACAGTCAGTTCCTTCGGTAGTTCATCAATCGATTCTTCACTCTGGGGCACTACCGTAATCTTGGCAGTGCTCTTTCCCTGATTGAATGAAGCCTGAATCAAGGAAGGAAGAGGAAGACGACGATCCTGATTAAGGAAATCGATAATTGGTTAAATAGGCCACTAAATTACCCTGAGAGGTTGTACGAGTATCAATTGTCCCAGCCAATCGACATCAATCGGACCAGAGAGAGAAGAGAACGAGACAGAGTGAGAAGAGGGAAGATCGACCTCTACATGCCCGACGATGTCTCCTGCAACGATGAAGAGCACTGTATCCCTAATCAATCGATAACTAACCAACTCTCGTCTTTCTCGAGATATTGATAGTCGTCTCATTCGAAGGAAGGAAGATTGGCTTAGCCTTTCGATTATCTCGTACGGAAACTTTCACGGGAGCCTAAAGATGAATTTGTAATTTGAGATTAGAGAAAGTAATTAAACCTCAGAATTCAATCGATCTTCTTCTCCATTATCTTCAGCTCTCACTGTGAATGAATAAACTCCATTAGAAGGAAGCCGATGGAGTACCGTAATACGACCTGTTGTCTCGTTGATCTGCCAAAGGAAGGATGATTACTGTAAGGGCACTACCGTACCTTGAATAATCGATAATGACTCTTGAGTGAGTATCTGACTCTATTCCATTCACGATCACTATCTGATGCATGAACTGAGAGAACCTGCAGAGGAGAAGGATGAGAATGGGAGAGATCAAAGATCAACTACCTCTTCTTCTTCTTTCCCATCGATTGTCACTGAGTAGATGACTCGATCAAAAATGGGCGGAGCTTCATTCACATCTCCAATGGAGAGGGAGACTGAACAATCAGAAGAGAGTGGGGAATCTCCGAAGTCAGAGACTGAATATTCGAGTGAGAGAGAAGAGTCTGTCTCTGCATCCAAGGGACGAAGAAGTGTCAACTGAAGAAGAGAAGAGAATTGAAGATGAGAGAAGGGTTGATAACTGACCTCTCCAGTCTGGGCATTCAAGTGGAATCGATCGATATTATTGGATAGAGTGAATCGAATGATTCCATTCCTTCCTTCATCTTCATCGATAGAGAGGAGAGTGGCCACAACTGATCCCACTCTCGCATCTTCACGAATCTTTAGTGAGAGTATGAGAAGGGAAAGAAGAACTGCCTAATACCTCAATGGTTCTTCCCTCTTCACAACTTGGTCGATTGTCATTCTCATCCTTCACTACTATCCTAATAACTCCAGATGATCGATAGAAGGGAGAACGATTGCTGCGAGCCTATAAACTGTAGGCTTAGAATCAGGGCCAAAGAAACGTTCAAACCTCGACAACAAGTGCGTGTTCCTTTTTCTTCTCTCTATCCAATCTTCTTCCTACATAGATCTGACCATCGGGAAAGAGTTGAATATGGTCTTCATTCCCATCGGAATGGAATACGAAGTGAGAATCATTGGCAGTCAATCTTCCGATGAGAGTTGAAGGAGGAGCAGATTCGGATACGAAGAAGAGCCAATGAGAAGGGAGAGAGGATGACTGAATGGATGAGATTGACGTTGAAACAAGAGACAGGAGTACCTCCAATGAGTCGAATACGAGATGGACTTGCATTGAATCAGATCGCCCCCATTCATCTTCGCCTGTATTATGTCCATTGTATTTAATCATTCGATATTAGAATCACGTACACTTAACAGGAATAGTCCATCTATCGAATCCCTTCGTTGGGGCTGAAGTGAGAGAGACAATTCCTTCTTTTGTGATTGAGATCATTGAATGATTCCATGAAAATGAACAAGGAGAAGAAACGGAGAGACGAGTAAGAGGACCTCCGATGGATGGAGATGAATTCAACTGGAGAGAGGAGTTGAGATTATCAATCGAAAGTCATTACTCATACCGTAATTGTCTTCTCAGGATGACGAAACTTGGGCGGAGACGGTAATCGATTGATCTTCATCGTTCCACACATTGTTGCCATTGATTCGCCCGATCTGAGTTTACTCCTTTCTTTACCTAGTTCCGACAATGTTTCTTACTTCGCGAGTATTCTGAATGAGAGTCGAAGGACAGAAGGAGGAGGAAGAGAAGAAAGAGAGATTTCACCCTTTGGAGATAGAGAGAGGAAGGGAGCTTCCATTGAGAGAATGGATGATTCATCCTAAATCATGCAACCAATTGAAGAACTCATTCGAAGCGCTTACATTCGTCTCATATTTCCTGATTGTCTCTCCAACTCTCATCGTCTTCTCATCAATTTCAATGGAATCTTCGTCTTCACTGAATTCCAATCCCTTTCCTTTTCTCCAATGAATGGAAAGGGAGAGATTCCTCTCACTCGTTCTTCCTCCTCCATCCACTGCTGAGATACGCAACTGAACTCGAAATTATCTCCCCATGTAGAAACATGAATGTTTGGAGAGCTGTTCGCAAAACTCAAAGTCTATCAAATTCTCACCAAATCGGTTCGTTCTTCACTGGGAATTTCATGAATGGACACCTCTCCCTTCTGGGGATGAATGGAATAAGAAGGAAGAGGATCAAGGAGTAGATAGGAGATCTCTCCTGAATAGAAACTTCTTCCCTTCTCTCTTTCGATTCCTCACCATCCATTCCATGATCAGCATCAGAAGCAGTGATCGTAGTGAGAGGATGAAGAGGAGAATGAGAGAGAGGAAGAGAGAGATGGAGGTCGGAACAACCAAATGAAGGAGCGAATTCATTCGACGGCTGCAAGAACTGTTCATCAAGGAATCTTCTAATCCCTTATCAAACCTTCATTATCACTCTTAGCATTGCATTCGATTTCTTAGACAGATCAACGGAGTCAGAGACCGAAACGACCACTCTGAGAGAGGGAAGATGATTGGATTGATGAGTTGTCATTCACTCACATGAATTCAGTTGTTGTCTCATAGTCAAGAGATTCCTTCAGAGTAATCTTCCCTGTATCTTCTTCCACTTCCAATCTCTCTTCCTCGTCTTCCAGAGAATAGATCACTGCTCCATTCTGAATTATCCTCGTTGGAATTTAGCGAGAATGAAAGAATCTTACCGTAGTGTTCGCATGGAGTTGCCCCACTTGAGTTCCAGTTACAGTATTCTCAGCAATCTCAATCGATTGAGGTAGATCGATGAAGAGAGGAGGAGTGAGGGAAACTCGGCTGGAAGAGACGTTCAGAATGGAGAGTTTACTGCAAAAACTGACTCGATATGGACGTTGAGGGTGATTTTGACTGGTTCGATGGATGGAGGAGGAAGAATCTTCAGAATTTCTAGTGAAATCTCAGTTGAATTGATCGAATAGAGGGGAGAAGATACTATCACGAATCCTGGAACGAAATTGATGATGAATGCATAGTTGGGAACAGTTCCTACCAGCTACAGAGTCAACTTGGAAGTATTCAGTCTCTGTCTTCAATTTGAATAAAGATCCATTGGAAGAAGGAAGAATAGTAAGAAGTGATCCGATTGGAGAATCCATTGGAAGAGAAGAAGAAAGAGAAAGAGAGGAAGAAAGAGAAGGAGATCCGCGGGACTTCCAATCACTTCCGAGGAAGATCTAAATATTACTTTGGTAAAGTTAAAACCTAGATTCTGATTGACACCATTTATGACGATACCCCACAACAATTCCGCACTTTCTCACCGTGAGTGTATTCGTAGTGCTTCTTTCTCCATCACTGGCTCTGAATTCCACTTCCATCCTCTGTGACTCCTCCTTTGCCACACTTTTCTTCAAACGAAGGAGAGCGAATCGACCCTGAACACTTTCTAATTTCAAATATTTCACCCCTTTCATCTACCTGAGTATCGAGTGAAAAGTATCGATTGAATAGATCAGGAGGAGAAATCGAATGCAATCCTCCAACTCCTTTGATTGGACCATCGGCATCTACAATGAACGGCTCCAATTAATAGAATGCCATACAGAATAATTCTTCAAGAAGAAGGAAGTGGGGCGGCAACTAACCAGAAACAGTGAGCACGGCAATCACTTTTCCCACAGGAATCTCCTCTCCCACAACTGCGAAATCGACGTCTGATCCACTCACTCTGCAATGAGACTAAGTCAATTCTGAATGAGTTGAAGCTACAAACTTGATACTGATAACAGGATCATGGTTATTCTCTTCCTTATGATGGATAGTGATAGTAGTGAATGAAGAGAGAGGAGGATCTCCGTTGTCTCGTCCTTCTATTCGAACGACGCAGGGAGAACATCCAATCGATTTCTGATCATTCATTCAAAGTGATCTTTTCATTCAAAGTGAGTGAAAGTGATCAAAGTGATCTTTGAATATAACAGTTATGCAACTCACAGTTGAGGTAATCAATCCGTCTTCATCAATTTTGAATGCATCTTCATATTCTTCTCCAATCGATAAACTCACTCTACCGTTCTCTCCAAGATCTGCGTCCGATGCTGAAATTAATCGATTTCAGTCACAATTCGAAGGAATTTATTCAAAAGACCAGATGCTTTCCATCCATCACCTATATCAGAAGAAGTACTGCAAATTGTACGTACCATGTATAGTAGTGATAACTTGATTGATCTTTCCATTCCATTCGATCACTTCTTTCTCTCTCTTGAGAATGGGTTCATTATCATTGACATCCATAACAGATACGTAGACTACCATGAAGCCCTTCCTGCAATCATTCCTTCCCTCTCTTTTCTCTCGTACTCTCGTTCCTCTCCTCTCCCCCTCACTCACCTCGACGGGTTCCCTCCATCAGTAGCTGAGATATTCAATACATGAACATCCTTGGTCTCTCTATCGAGTGGAGAAGTCAATCGAAGGAAGAGAAGAGGAGGATCACCAGAGATTGAGAAGGGGGAAGAAGACTCGTCTGCAATGATGATGATGGATGGAGAGAGAGGGAGGGGGGCTGACCCTCGATCTCATAGCTGGCAATCGTCCCATTCTCAGCGAAATCGGCATCGATAGCAGAAGGAAGAACGAGTTGAGTGAAGAGAGGAGCTGATTCGATGATGGAGACGTTCTGGAATTGAATAGGCATTCATCATCCCTTTCAGTTCTACCCTATTCCTACACAGGCTCATGTTTTCCATCCCCTTGAAACTCCCGTGTCCACAACTCTTGTCCCCTCTCTCTCTTTCATTGTATCCCCAGGTGTCCTCTTCTTCCTCTTCTAATCATGCAAATTCTCTTCCATTATTTGCACTTCGCTCCTTTAGGGAGGATCTCTCTCTCTCTCTTTATTTGTTCCTTCCCTCTTCTCTTCTGACCCCATCCACTGAATTGAGTGACCACTCCATGGATAGCCAATGAGTATCGAGAAACGGACATTCACACTTTCAACCCATTAACACGGGTCTCCTGTAAAAACGTAGGAAAATCAAAGACTTTTGCGACAGTGAAAAATATTTTGCCTTCGAATCGTCCAAACATATTCCGCCTAGGTGTAATGAGGCCAACGAGAACGGTCATTCACTTTGTTTCTCGAAATTTGCATATCTACGTGACTTTTTGATCTATAACTTCAGAAGGCTGCATCTCGCTTTGTTTTTGGCCTACCGGCTTCTAACTTATTTCAAATGATTCGTATTGTCATTGCCTTCATTTTACTTTTCAGTGATCACATGGAAAAACGCCATCTTTCATGCGTAAATTCCAAGAAACTGTTTTTTGTGCATACATTATGCAAATTATCTCGAAATTTTCTCGTTGTGTACACGAATTTTCTTTTCCATTTCGATTCCCCATCCTATGGGGGAGGTTCCATATTACTTCATTTCCCCCAAATTTGGGCGCCCGATAGTGATCTCTTGACGCTATTTTTGGAACTTTAACTATTTTTTTTTGCGCTGAAAAATAGCGTCAAGAGATCTCATGATTTCATCGCTGTGGTCACGAATTTTATTTTCCATTTCGATTACCCATCCTATGGGTGACGTTCCCAAGTGTATCATTGCCCCCAACTCTGGGCGCCCGATATTGTTCTCTTGACGCTGTTTTTCAGCGCAAAAAAAATTAGTTAAAGTTCCAAAAATAGCGTCAAGAGATCACTATCGGGCGCCCAAATTTGGGGGAAATGAAGTAATAGGGAACCTCCCCCATAGGATGGGGAATCAAAATGGAAAAGAAAATTCGTGTACACAACGAGAAAATTTCGAGATAATTTGCATAATGTATACACAAAAACAGTTTTTCGGAATTTACGCATGAAAGATGGCGTTTTTCCATGTGATCACTGAAAAGTAAAATGAAGGCAATGACAATACGAATCATTCGAAATAAGTTAGAACCCGGTAGGCCAAAAACAAAGCGAGATTCAGCCTTTTGAAGTTGTAATTCAAAAAGTCACGTAGATATGCAAATTTCGAGAAACAAAGTGAATGAGCGTTTTCGTTGGCCTCATTACACCTAGTCGAAGTATGTTTGGACGATTCGAAGGCAAAATATTTTTTACTGTCGTACAGGTTCCTACGTTTTTACAGGAGACCCGTGTTAACTCAATTCACAGGTAACATCGAGACTCGATTAACATGGGAATGTGCGAACACCGTGGAATGTCGGACCCCTTCCGATCCCTATCCATCCTAGGTAGCTATTCCTACCAGCTGCCAAGTTCTCCATGGATGTCCCCTCTCTCTCTCTCTCTCTTCCCTTCGGTCTTCCCTTTAGTCTCTCTCGATTGAATAGTCGACCCTTCCCTTCTTCCCATCCTTCCGAATGAACAATCGAGATACAAAAAGAGAGAGAGGTGTGAAGGGGAAGAGAGAGAGGAAGGGAGGGGAAGAGGGATGGCCTTGAGTAGCTAATATCGGGATCGAATCGAATGACAACTAATCCATTTCATCCATCAAATTTCGCCCCTTCGCGCATACCCAAAAACAGAGTGATTTAATAGGAAGGTCTTTTGATTGAGTGGAGAGTGAGAGGAATGAAACTGACATAGAATGGAGAGGGAAAGAAGGGAGAATTGTCGTTGACGTCGAGGATTGAAATGAAGACATGAGTAAGAGAGGGAAGAGAAGTTATGAGTAGGAGAGAGATCGAGCCATTTGATCTCTCCCGATCTACTGAGGATCTGCAATTTTTCTACATGATTTTCTACGTCCTCATTCCGTTAAATTTGATAAATGTAAGAAAATGAATGTATTGACAATAAGCTAATCTGTCCACTCCTTGGATCGAATAGAACTCTCTCGTCTCCTCTCGATACTCTATACCGTATTCCATCTTCTCTCAATGGAATTCGTCCTATCAATTGACCGGGAGAAGCATCTGAAATGGATTGATCGATGATGGGTAGATCCTCTCTCTTCCTCTCATTCATCTTCAAATTGGCACTTATTCCCGCTGATTACTGTACAAAAAGAGAGTGTGAACCAGTCAGAGAGACCCATTTCACTTCTTCCCCCTCCCCCCCCCCTCTCCTTCTCCTTCTCTTCCCTCATCAAACACTAGCGATCTGTTCTGCCAAAGGGAGGAATCTCTGTTCCCTTTGATGACAGTCTTCTCTCTTCTATCAGTCTGATTATTAGATGGGCACACAATTATGTGTGAAGAGGGCAGATTAATATGGAGTGGGGGATGAAATGAGATGAGGGAGAGAAGAGGGGGAAGAGGGACAGAGAGAGACCAGGTGGAAGAGAGAAGGAGGGAGATTGTATCGGTCATGCAGGGTCATCCAATCTGATTCATCGAGAGAGAAGGAGAATTATGAGAGACTCTTTTTGCATCGAATCAAGTTTCAAACATTGAGATTGAAGGGGATGAAAGAGAGAAGTTTGAATTATAGCAAGAACGGATACGGATCAGAAAGAAACAGTCGTTCTGATTGTCGTAAATCCGTACGGTCTATCACATTAAGAAAATGTTCTTACCCTCAGAAACAGCAAATCGGAAGTGTTCCTCTGTGAACGAATGGACCGAAGGAAGAAAAAGGAAGAGAATGGATAAGAAGATCATCCGAATGAATTCATTTACTGTCTACCATTGCAGTCTATTAGAACTCTGATAATGAAAGAATCAGCTGAAAGGGATGCTCAGGTGTCAACGATGCGAGTAAATCAGCGAACGACAAAACGACGAATCGAAGGAGATCTCGGAGTGTTCACACGGATACAGTAAAGAGAGGGCAGACAAAGGATTGAAGTGCAGGGAAGGGTTAGATTATGCAATGAGAGAGTGACCCGAAGGGAAGAAGGGATGGGTTCCCCCTTGAGGAGAGATGACACGATGAGATAGAAGGAGTGCGAAGAAGAAGGAATGAAAGAGGAGGAAGAGAGCGAGAGAGAGGAAAGGGAGATCACTATCGGAGGATCGAGCGTAGCCAGGTTGGAGAGAAGAGACTGTGGATGAAGGATGAAGGAGGAGGAGGGTGGATGCACGGAGAGGGAGAGGGATGGAAGCATCGGAAGAATCACCCGAAAGAGGAAGAGACAATATGGAGAAGGAATAATGAGTGAGTGATGGTAGAAAGAGAGAGGGAGAGCAACAATGAGATAATGAGCATGGTTCGAAGGGAGGAAGGAGGAAGGAGGAGGAGGGGGGGAGGGGAGGGACCTCACCTAGCCTCGACTCAAGCAGGTGTTCCTCCCTTCTCTCTCGTCTATTCCATCCCAATCACAGCCAATAGAACGAGGCGACAATCTCTCTTCCCCTAGGGGTCCTTCCCCCCCCCCCCTCTCCTCCTCCTCTCCCTCCCTCCCTCAATAGCCATAGCCTTGGACTGTAGCAGAGGAATAGTTTCCGGGGCATGGATTACCTCTCTCTCTCTCTATTCCCTCGTCCTATTATAATTGACGCAGACACTCGAAAAGAGACATGACCAAGGGACTCAAACCAATTCAGTCCGAATCAATTACACATGAAGGAGGAGAAGAATGCCTGCCATGGAGAGCCAACTGTGAACAGAGATGGATAGTGACAGCCGATGAGATAGATCGGAGTACGGTAAGAAAGATTCGATTGAGTACGGTAGTCATGGGTAGACCAGTGAATTGGAAGGAATACGGTAGATTGAGTGTACATCTGCCGGGGGCATGTCAAAACCGCAACGACAAAAGCGCAAATCGCCAAAAACGACAAATGCGCAAATATAATATCGCAAACGACAAAAGCGCAACTCATCTATTTCAGCTCAAATTGATGTTTTCGGTTCATTCGTTTCCTAATAATTTGGACTAGCTTCCTATCATAAATGAACCCAATCACAGATCGGTAGCGTGATTTTTAGCAGAAATTACCGAGTTGCGCTTTTGTCGTTGGCGATTTTCTTACCCCGTTTGCGCTTTTGTCGTTGCGGTTCTGTCATGCCCCCCATCTGCCTGTCTGGATACCTCCCATTCCCTCTCAACTTTTTGCCATAGTGTCGAGTATCCCCACAGGTGCCCCTCCCCCCCCTCCCTCCCCTCCTCCTCTCCTTCTCCTCTCTTGACTACTCATCATGGGTACACTTCATATTACATGAGAGAGAGAAGGTCGATGGCTAATACTGGAGATACAAAGGGGAAGAAGGGAGGGAATCGAGAGTAATGGAGTGAGACGAATGAGAGGAGGAGGAACACTATCAAATATCCTGTTCAGACCACCCAAATACTCCTTTCGACTATTCGATTGAATTGATACTCAGACACGAACACGAACAATAGAAGAGTTTTCGTTTATTTCCACGTTATTCGTTCTTTTTGAAGGGAATTTCTTCGTTCCATCAAGAGATACTGGCGAGAACAAGGAGATATATGCCTGAATTGGATTGAATCCTCCCCTCAAAGATCAATCCAGTGATCTCACCTCCAGAGAAGCATGCTATGACGAATAGAAGAAGGGCGATTCCTTGCCACACTCAAATGAATACTTAGCTCCGCCCATTCTAATATTTGATCTTACATGGAAGAATCTTCGGAGGGGCATTAGGAGGAAGGGTGGGACTACCAGAAGACTCCGGTTGTTCTGAAGGGAGTGGAAGGTATGGAATCGAAGATGGGATAGATCTCGTACTCATCTTCTTCTTCTTCTTTATCGAATTCTTCTTGGGAGGGATTTCATTTCCCTCACTTTGGGGAGCAGAGATCAATGAGGAAGGTTGCTCTTCTGAAGGGGGGAGTCGTCTCAGGAGAAGGGAAGGATGACTAACCATTCTTCGACTTTGGATTCGATTTGTCTTCACTCATCAATGAAGTAGCAGTCTGTTCCTCAATCTTCGCCTTTCCCATTTCATCGTCTCAAATACACCTTATTACAATCAATTCCTCATCAATTTCTCAACTCAATCCTTCAGATTTCTTCTCCTTTTCTTTCTCTGATTTCTTCTCTGATCCCTTATCAGATTTCTTGTCAGATCCTTTCTCAGATCTCTTAGATGATCCTTTATCAGTTCTTGATTTCTCCTTCTCACTCATTTTCTCACCGTATGGGGGTCCTGAAGAGGTACTCATTCTCTCTTTCCTCCAATCACAAACTAAACCTCCACTGAAACGGAAGATCGGATCTTCTTTCGCAGCTCCAACTTTAGCTGGTTTGTGTCTCACTTCTGAAATAATCTGCATTGATCTAGTAAGGAGAGGACAACGAACGAGATTTGGATGGAGCAAGAAGAGGGAGTTCCTTCTTACTCTTCTCCTTCTTCTTCCCTTCTCTCTTCGATGTCTTGCTTCCCGTTCCATCCTGAGTGGGGATGGAGTAGAGTAGTCACAGTAGATGGAGGATACCTTCCGTTGCTTGGCTGACTTGGGAGGGGGAACGGGTCCGCCTGGTTCATCCCCGAGAACTTCGTAGAGAGACTGAATATGGTAGGGTCATACTGTACCTCGATAGATACGGTAGTCGAATAGGAGACAATAAACAGACCATTTGAGAGAGGGGCGGATCCACCAGCGAGGACCCACTCGAAGGGGAAGAATAAGAAGGAGAGGGATTTATAGGAGACAGACAAATGAATGAATTTAGATTATATTTGGAGAACGTAATTACAAAAATTTGCACTTGTACTTGGCTTAGGAAGACATCCAATGCGCTCCACAACCAGTATCGCTCAAATCGTTTATGAGAAAAAGTCCATTATGAAATTAACAATGGATAGTGTGATAGATACAAATTGCGCGACTACATCAAGAAATTCAGATCACAGTTCAGTTGAAGCAATCAAGAGACTAGCACTGCAAACTGACTAACAAGTCATTCAACAGCTTATCTCTAAGAGGCCGTTCGCGAGAGAGTCGAACAAATCCGCCTGGGTTTGGCACACCCCCAAAAGGTAAATTCTCTGAAACTGTGTGAATTGGCGTTCTCGAGGGTGCTGATGACGTTACACACCCTCATTTTGCATATCGACCTTCCGTTGGCTCCAGACGACGTCGCGTTGGAATCGGGTTTCTTGAGATTACTCGGCTCTCGTGAACGCTAAAATTAAGCCAATGTGGTTTCCTGGCTAGAATTAGATTCTGATCACTACTATCAACTTCATTTTTTTATTAAATATTTTAATTATTTTTGAAAATCGAATTTTTCGTGGGAGTGAATGCTTACGTGGTCTTTAGCATAGATCGAACCGGAATCGAGAGAGGATTCCAAATATGCTTTGAAGGGAGGTCTAAGTGGTGCCACTTTCGAGATAATCAACTTATAGTGCATGAAATCCCTCTTCCTCCCCTTGTTTACGCATTTGAACCTTTGATCTCCTTTGATCTACCTCGAGTCTCTCATTGTTTTCTCTCCCCTGCCTCCTGTGACCCCTCAAAGGTCAAAGGTTCAAATGCTTAACCAAGGGGAGGAAGAGGGATTTCAGGCACTGAAAGTTGATTTTCTCGAAAGTGGCACCACTTAGGCCTCCCCTCAAAGCATATTTGGAATCCTCTCTCGATCCCGGTTCGATCTATGTTAAAGACCACGTGAGCATTCACTCCCACGAAAAAATCGATTTTTAAAAATAATTAAAATATTTAATAAAAAATGAAGTTGATAGTAGTGATTAGAATCTAATTCTAGCCAGGAAACCATATTGGCTTAATTTTAGCGTTCACGAGAGCCAAGTAATCTCAAGAAACCCGATTTCAACGCGACGTCGTCTGGAGCCAACGGAAGGTCCACATGCAAAATGAGGGTGTAACGTCATCAGCACCCTCGAGAACCCCAATTCACACAGTTTCAGAGAATTTACCTTTTGGGGGTGTGCCAACCCTTGTTCGACTCTCTCGCGAACGGCCTCCTAACGAACCACGATCTCAATTCTCGCAATAATCCATAAAGAATGAGAACAAAATCAACGGTTACACGGTAGTTTACATATAAGTAGGGGTTAAAATGTAATAGTAGTGTAGAATAGGATATCTTCAATCAGAATACTTGGGTCAAAATACTCTCATTGGGCATGGATAGTGTATTCAATGGTGAAATCAGGAATGGCATCCTTCATCACATCTTCTGCCTTTCTCATATCTCCAACTGGTCTCTTCAGGAAATCAATCTTGATAGGAGTGGGCCCAGATGGTGCCATCTCTACCATCACCTTTAATACTTATTATTCATCTCTTCAATCTCAAATGGTGGTATACCTGCAGTAATTTGGGCCCTCCGACGACAGTGAAGCTAGTGTGGCTGTAGATACGATAGAAGGAACTCTGGCACTGCAATGCTCTTCCTTCCCTCTACACTCCTCCCATCAACCAACCGTCGCTTTGAATGCGTATACATCGGAAGAGTCCATTGAGATGGAGAAACTCTTGTAATCTCCATTTGCTTTCATCTGCAGATTAACATTAAATAAACAGTATATTGCAGATGCACAGAAAGCGCACCTTCAGCCCTCCTTGAGGGCAGATCTTGACACAGTCCCGAGGATACTTCTTCACCTGACAGCAAATTGAAATTAACCGAACAAAGAGAATGTTCAACGGGAGAGAGGAACAACATAGCTTACAGTGGTGGAAGAGACGGAAATTGATGGAGTCGCATTGTTTCGAGAGTGATCTGTCAAATGAACGTGTGAACAACTGTTTTGTTTGAATAATCTAACTTCCAAAAGTGAGGTTGGCGATTTTGGAGAAGAAAGATCGATTCGTTTTAACGGGCGTCCTGGAAAACACACGATTAACTATATTTGTGATTGAATTGACTCACTGATCTTTATCCTTCTCTTCCTTCTTTTCCTTTCTCACAACAGCATTCTCTTCTATTCCACCCAAATTAGTCATCAGACTCCTTCCACTCGGAGAATCGCCAGTGTTCAGAGACGAACGATTTATCGTTATCTCCCTGCAATCACGATCAATTATGTGAATGATTGACTGACTTTCGGGAGGACGTTACATATTGATGATGATAACTAAATTAATCCTATCTCGCGCTCTCTCTCTCTTGGTTGTTCTACCAACTCACAACCTCGGACTGTCGTGATCCACTTCCACTTTAACTGTTCTCAGTCTCTCGGATAACTCGTCTACTTCCTCAGAGATAACACTATCATTCATCTGGAATACATTTCTATTTGCATCGATCAGTCGGAAAAGAAAGGGATTGAATAAACCTCGCGCGGAGAAGCATTGAGGCCCTGAACCGAACCAGAGACTGAAATGTATTTACATATTGATCGTCGACAGTGAATATGCATCTAGGGAAGGGAATCTCACCCGAAGAGCACATCGATTCGTAGCCAGAAGGAGGAGCACGCCATGAAGTCTAAAAGGGAGAGACGTAATACAGATATCTCCCCCTCCCGCCTCCGTACGAGTTCGTTTGGTTCCAGTTCGTTGTGTTTGTAAATACCTTTGAATTCTTCACTCCAGAACTGGCAATGGAAGCATCTTCACTCTGGCTGTCTTCCTCCTCCTCATCTTCATCATCCTCTTGACTAGAATCTTCCAGAAAGATGATTCCCAGATCAGCGAGAGTAACCAGCTCTTGCTTTTTTCTGCATGTGCACAATTAGCTGAAATTTTTTTACGAATCCTCTATACCTCTCTCCAGCCGGCCTCGCATGCAGATTATTAGCCTTGATGTAGGTTGTAGTGAGAACAGCCTTCAATCGAGACAATCCATTGCTTTCTAAATATATTCACAAACCTTTCCATTATCAATTTTGATTCTCGAGCTGAATTTCCTCTCGATCAATTCTCTCCATTCATAGGAGAATACGGCGATAGGATCGACTCTCACTCCAGCTTTCTGCTCGTAGCGAGAGGTGATCTCACCCATCTGAAATAATCATGTTAGCATATTGCACTGTATGAATATACTGAAATCATGAAGGATAACTCACGGGGATTCCATCGGGGAAGCACTCCACCAGCATCTCTGTCATATCGTCATACATTACTTTGATGGATGGAATGGCACAGTGCTTCTTCTCTGGCTCACACACCGTAACGTTCTTCTGTTTCTCTTCCAGCTCTATAATTATATACAAAATGAACCCCCTCCCTTGCCAGTTGATCAACCTCTCGCTGCTTTTGTATGTGCTTCTAGCACTTGGCTATCAGTGAACATCACCGATCCATCGGGAGTGGGAGACACCAGAATCTGCATGCACCACCATTATTATCTCCGTTCATTTGGCCATCGCACCTTGTCATTTCCATATTTGTTGATAATCTCGGCCAGGTTGACAGTGTCGAAATGCCTGAAATACGAGAATCGGGTTCATTTTATTGATTAATCGAACCTCTTGAGCTCATCTGAAGTGAAGGGCGCATGGAATTCATTTGCGTAGAGTCTGCAGAAGACTCGAAGAGTAACAGATCCCTTGCACTTGAAGAGAATTTGGTTGAATCGACGCATTCCCTCCTGAGGACCCGCTGGACGAGCAGACGAAGACGGATCATTCTGCGAACAAATATTTGACATTATTCAGAAGAAGAAAATATGAAGCACATACCAGTCTGTTAGCAGATAGAATGGGAGTGAACGGTCGAGACTGAGTAGAAGACTGCGTCCACGTCTGATTACGACGAGGCGGCGGCGCATTCGAAGTGGAAGAAGAGGATGCCCAGCCACCCGATGGACCAGGACGAGGTCCTCCAAATTGCTGAGAACCGTACACAGAACTCTTCGAATTGGAGAGATTAGAGTTCATGGGAGCAAAGGAGACCGGAGGACGAGATGCGCCTTGAGAGTATGCACGTATTGCCGAAATATATCAACTAGTACCAGGAGTGAATGATCTGTATGTTTGACTGTTACGATTGAATGGTTGAACTCCGTTAGCTCTTCTAACGTCTCCTTGTCCGAGGGTCTATAAGAGCAAGAGAAATTCTGGGCCAAATATGCGAAACTAACAGGTCTGCCGTGATAGGAACTGCGAGAGAAATTACGATTGAAAGGATTAGCCCCTTTCTTTCCTTTCTTCTTCTTTGCCTTCTGACCTTTTACAAGCGCCTGTATATTAGCAGAACGCTCGGACATTCTGAAATTTAAGAAATAAGAATCATGTTGGAAAATATAACAAACTTCGCAGTGAAGACCCATTTTCCATCCTGCTGCATTCCGTTCAACATGGGATGGGCGTTGAGGAAGTCATCGAGAGACCGATGACCATACTCCGCGAAAGGAATATCTTCTCCCTCCATGTCTCTGAACGACATATGATTTCATACTCTTTTTGGTCCGGGATAATTCACTTGTATTCCATTTTGATTTTGTAACTGCTGCATGGCTCTTTGTGTGGGACGACGATAGAGAAGATCGTCGTCCTGATGATCCGAAGAGAAATATCCTCTGTCATTTGTTTGAAACCTGAACAACAAAGTCTCGCTGTGTGAAATCGGGTCGATGATGGATCGGCACGGAACACTGCGAACAATTAACTCCATAACTTCATCTTATTATGTAACAACAGTACGATAGAAAACAACATCACGATAGAAAAGCAACTTGATGACAACAACCCGGCCGACCCAACGCCGCGAGCGCGCCCAGTGGTCGCATCAACATAACTTGCTATACCGTAGTCAACTTCGTTCGAAGTCTATAGGGACTTGACACGGTCAGGAAATTACGGAGGGAATTCAAAATTCTCGAATTTCACTACGGTACTCCTTTTTGCAGTAATTATTGATTTTTTGGTCTTCCGTAGCCGACGCTGAATTTGCATCATCAGAATGTTGTTCAGAAATATGTGGATATTATTTATCACCTTGCCGTATCATTCGTAATAGCCTAAACGTCTAATAATGTCCAATTTTACTTTAACAGATTAGATTCGAATTGATTCTGCAGTATTTTCTCGCATTGTTTTCTATTATTCAATTCATAATTAATTAATTGATTACTTTCAATGATATAACATCAGCTCGTAATCGGCCATGAATGTTAGACCTACAGTAGTAACTGTTCGTTCACATTTCATGTTCAATTGCCTGCTGTTTCGCATATTATAATAGTTTTTACTCAGTTTTGTATCGTTCATTGTCGTTTAGTAGGAACCATACGAAAGGATTGATATTATGTTGGCTATTCCTCAATTATCTTAATGATCATTGTTTTTTAGGTCACCAAAATGGTTGCAAAGGCGGCAACATCGGATAAGGAAACCGCAACAGAACAGCAAGCTCAGGATAAACTCCGTTCTCTGCTGCCAAAAGAAGTTATCGAGGTCTTCGACAAGAACTTCAAGGAGTTTGCTAAAGTTCAAGTATGTCTTTGGCCCACAACAATATTTCAAGCAATATTTTATTTCATCTCACTCTTTACCAATAGCTCGCATTGAGCGGAATACTATTTATTTAATTTTTTTGGTGTTTTATTGTGTTTTGTCTCCGTTTGAATCAGTCCCCGATTCTTCTTGTTGTGTAGTGTGGGGTTTCTGTAGCGAGAGGAAATAGCAGATGGAGCTTCTCGCTCTCTCCCCCCCCCCCCCCCGCCCTCGCAGTACACTATCGATCTTGTGCTATCCTGTTTCTTTATTGTTAGCTCTTTTATCCGTTTCTAAATGAGTGATAAGCGACAATGGGGCGACTACTATTATGGTAACAAGGGAAAGAAGAAGTCTTGGGCGCTCGAGCTCGTTCACAGCGCCAATCAAGTCATTCCGAGCTTCAATGAGCTTTTCGATGAGGCAAGTTCTTTTCTATATTGTTTGTTCTTCTTTTTTAGTCGTCATATGATGATGCTCCCTCTAAAGCCTTTCAAAAAGTCTATTTTTCTGCAATTTTTAGTCTCTTTTTTTTAAAAAGAAAACGTATTCAGGAGACCTTCTATGTATTCGCCTTTTGCCTGGTTGTATTCTGCATCGTAATGGCCATCTTCCTCGCTCGATGTGTTGGAGTGAAGATCAAGGAACACGACGTCTTCATAAATCGAGACTGGGGAGAGCCTGTGCCTGCCAATCCATTCTCTTTCCCTTGGCAAAGGAAGCAAGAAGAAGAGAAGAGAGAACTCAGGAAAATGACCAAATCCGATTAGTCGTCTACATTGTCATTGATTTCTCGTGATATTTCAATTGCCGATCTCAACGTGTATTTCATTGCGTAATAAATTTGTTTACTTCTAATTGCGTTGAATGATAACAGTAATTGGATATTTCTTGAAATCAGAATGAACAATGATGTCTAGTAATACAAAAAAATTAAGTTGAAAATTTAGTTTCTAAATAGTTATGATTAGTCCCATTAAATATCCCTTCCTAAAGGATAATTCTTACAGATTCACGCTGGTCTCAAGTTGCTCGCCCATGAAGATGTAGTGGTTGAATCGCCAACTGGATCGGGAAAGACTCTCGCTTTCCTCCTTCCCGCTCTCACTATCATGAAGAGGAAGCCAAAGGTATCTCATTGTATTCCGAGTTGAGATATAATAGTGTGTCATTTGAGTGGGAAGCAACAGAGATCGGTCTCCTGGTTATCTGCCCCTCTCGTGATCTCGCTCTCCAAATTGCCCAAGTGGCTCAGCCATTCGCCGATGCTCTCGGATACTCACTCCATGCAACTATCGGAGGAAAGAAGATCGAGACTGATCTCAAGAAGATTCATACTGGGTAAGGGATAGAGACTGACTCTTCCATTTTGAGATGAGAGTGGAAATAATGACGTGCTATTTAGTGTGAATATCCTGATCGCAACTCCCGGTCGATTGGAGAGACTCATCGATGGAGATCTGAGAGAAGGAAAACTGAAGAGAATGCTCAGATGTGTTGAGGTATATTCATTCTTCCATATTTGATTATGTTGACCTATCATCTCTCAATCCCTCTTCGTTTAGATCCTTATCGTGGACGAGGCCGATAAGTTCACGGAAGTCTCTTTCGCTGCCAGGTAAGTTGTTACAGTCCTTGCTAGATTTCATGGGACCCTTTCCTAAACAAATATTTACTATTTCAGCATGGGAACTATTCTGCCATGCCTCCCTAAACAGAGACGAACCGGACTCTTCTCTGCCACTCAGGTTATATCAATGAGGTAAAAAACGTAATAATATTTGAATTACAGGCGAAAGACAAGCTTGATCTGGCTCCGTTCACTCTCCGAACTCCCGCTCATATCAAACTATCGGATCAGAAGGATGTGATCTCCCCCTCTTCACTCTCTGCTTTCTATTCTATTGTGAAGGCTGATGAGAAGTTGTGTGCTCTCGTGGAATTCATTCGGAATGTCCCTGATAAGAAGGTAGGTCATCCCATCAGATACATCTCTCACCTCCTCCTCTTGAGGTACTCGTCTTCTTCGCATCTTGTCAGTGTGTGCAGTACTTCTCAATGATTCTCCCTCGGATTCTATCGAAGAGAAAGATATTCGCTGTCCATGGAAAGAATAAGAAGAGTCGCTTCTCCCAGGTACCGAATGTCTCTCGATGGGTTGATTACTCCTGTCTCTTAAGATGTCTGCATTCCGAAAGGCAGAGGGTGCAGTAATGCTGTCGACTGATCTGATGAGTAGAGGAATCGATATTCACGATCTGGACTGGGTCGTCCATTTTGATATTCCCAAGAAGAGCAGGTGAGATATTACTAATTTGAGAGCATACACACTAATCGTCTTTATTTTATTAATTGTAATAATAAATAGATAGAAAGTGTGGTTCAGTTGGTTCGTGCATCGTTGTGGCCGTGCTGGTCGCAATGGGAGGGAGGGATCTTCCGTCCTCATTGCCACTCCTGGACAAGCTGCCTATGTCAACTTCATCAAACAGCATGAGAAAGTGAGTGGAGAGGGGATGAACTGATCTGATGATTCAATCAATAATGCTTGCAGATGGAAATGAAGGAGATGAAGTTCAAGACGGTCACTGAATTGAAGGCAGAGCAATTGAGAGAGAAAGTAGTCGGATTCGCATCGAAGAGCAGAGAGGTACGAAAATGGGATTCTTTGGTCACACCTAAAATCTCGTTGTGGAATTCATGCCTTCCCCTAATTGATTTTCTGTTCAGATCCTCGAGCACGGCACTTCTGCGTATGTCTCGTGGTTGAAGGCAAGCACGACGAATGATGCGAGTATCGTGTGCAAGTTCAAGGGTGAGACCTCCCTTCCTTTTCGTTCAGTTCCATTTCGCATGATGAGGGGGTCAGAAGTGTATCTAATCCTTTTCTAGAACTGGACATCATCGGACACGCTCACTCCTTCGGTCTCCTTCGTCTTCCCAAGTGCAAAGAGACGTACGAGAGAGATGTCACTGCATTCAAGAGGAGTGAGATCGACACTTCCACCATTCAATACGAGTAAGTTGATTGAGATATAATTGATAGAGAGACGAATGCAAGAAATAGTGAACTGGCGATTGTAGAAACAAGGCACTGGAAGAGAAGAGAAAGGAGACGAGAGCAAAGAATGAGAAGAGAAAGGATATCTACAAAGAGAAGGTTTGAGTGGTTGAGGGGAGGAGGATAATGAATGATGATGATTGAAGGAAGCGAATGATCCCCGTGCTCAATTGAAGAAGAAGATCAAGGAAAAGAGAGAAGGAAAGAATAAGAAGAACAAGGGAGAAAAGAAGATCAAGAAGGTGAACTATATCCATGTTAATACTTCACCCACTATCACATGATTAAAATATGTAATTTTCAGACTCAACCTGATGAGAAAGAGAATGGAGAAGAAGAGAAGAAGGTGGAAGTGGGAGAGAAGAGGAAGATGAAGGGAGATAAGAAGGAGAAGACTAAGAAGAGGAAGGTTGAGAGTATGGAGACTGATGAGTAAGTAGGTTATTGCATTTTCCGTCAGATTAGAAATCCGACGTTTCACTGCTGATTTATTGTCGTTAAAGCATCATCCACCTTTTTCACGATTATGAAGCCATTTCAATCTGTTATTCATTTGTTGTTGATTTGATTGTTCGACCTCTTTCCATTGTTGATTTTTCTTTATTCATGCGTGTTTTGATAAAGTAAGTTACAATATCTATAAGTACATACTTTACAGCAGTGCGCATACTGACTTGGACTCATAGGGAATGCATGCGAGTAGCATTTAGGCATTTAAACATATGGGGATAAAACAACGAAAGTATCAACAACAAGAAAATTATTGTCATCACAATGACAATGGAATTGAATCTAAAACGAGAATTGAAGGTAGTCATACAACGGTAATTGAATCATAGAAGCAATAATCTCTATACATACTATTGTATTACTGGATAATCTGTGATTGTCTCTTCTCTTCCTTCTTCTTCTCTCTATCCAATGGAAGCATCGTCATCGTCTTCGATCTGACAAAATCTTCCATCTACTCTTATCCTCTCCACTTCTATCTTATCTCACCTTTAGTGCAGAAGGTTCGATATACCAATCGATTACTCCATTACGACACTCCTAAACGAACTGGAATAAAGTTGAAGAAGAAATAATACAACTAACAGCATATCGATGGAAGAGAATGGTGCATAGAGTTCTTCTCTTCCTTCCACAATCACATCTGTACGAAGCACGAGCACCGCTTCCATGAGCCCTGCGAAGACTCTCACTTTCTCCCTCCCTTCCTCTCGCACTCCCTACTTCTTGATATGCTTGAAGATGCTTCTCGACTTGGACTTAGATATGTAATCACAGTTAGAATAGGGACACGACTGCAGCTTCTTCTCCAGTTCCAATCGAACTGCTCGCTGCAAGGAAAGAGTAGAGAGGGAGGAGAGAGGGGAGGGGTAGGGGATACGGCCATAAGGGGGTGGGACTCACCTCCTGACTCGTCTCTTCATGTCCCCAGCTCTTCATCGACATTATTGGCACGGCAGTCGGACAGTTCTGAAAGATAAGATCAGTCGATACTCCACCCGCCCCCTCTCTCGACTCACAATGGAATGGGTCTCGTATGCCTTTTCCGTATCGAAGTTCTCCTTGCAGAGTGAACACTGGAATTGGAGGGCTCCCTGCCAGTAGTGATCACTGAAAGAGAGGAGTGAAGATGGAGGGAAGAGAGGGAAGAAGATACCTCGTAGTGTGTTCATGCAGAGTGCAGATCCTGTTGAACGACCTTCCACAGTAATCGAATGGACACGTGAATGACTCCTCTCCTCCATGAGTATCATCCATCCTCATCTCCATCTACAATATCTTCCTCTCTCTCTATCTGCCCTCTCTCCTCACCAGATTGCTCTCTCCACAATTCCTCTTTATATCAATTTCCTCCTCATCTTCTGCTCCATACAACGGAGATTCGTGTCGACGACGTCTGCAAAATACAGATTAGTCCCTTCTCTTCTCCTTTCTTCTCACCTCTTTATATCTGCCTTCTTCTCTTCTTCCACTCCCATATTTGAATTGCATCCGTTCAGAAAATTCTGTAGATCGAAGAGAGGAGGTTGTGAGATGGGAGTATCATCTGCAGGAGGAACGGAAGTCGAAGGAGTAGGAGAGCCAGGAGGAGGAGCAAAGGAGGAGAAGGAAGAGAAGGAAGGGAAGGGAGGGAAGGAGAAGACGCCATCATTGAAACGAGGAAGAGGAGAGGAAGAACGAGGAGGAGGAGGAGGAGGAGGACGAGCGAGAGGAGAGACGGGGGCTGGAGACATCTCTGTTGATGTCAATGTACGCATCTGAGAAGGGGAGAAGGGGAGAATGAGAGTATACAAGGACGTTCTCACCAATTGAGTGCTCTTCTTTCCTTTCGTTACTTGGCACGTTTGGAAATTCTTCTGTGACTTGTGGTGAGGAATAATTTGCATGGGGGGAGGTAGCATCAGACTCTGATTAGAGAAGGGATAACCAAGGGAGAGGGAGGGCCCACCTGATTTTTCTTGTCATCCTCGTCTTCTCCAAATACATCAGAAATAATATGACGGAGGTTCTGCAATTACCAAACCCTCCACTGAACAGCCTAACACAATTATAATTCACTTACATCTCCGCCCTTTCTCAATTTCTCGATCTCGATCTTCATATTCGCAACTTCGGTCTGTGAGGCGAACAACTCATTCTGCAATGGCTCGTTCAACCATTTCATCATTTCACCATAATTACTTCAACTTACCTTCAATCTCTCAATCTGTCCATTCATTTCAGCAGGAGAAGAACCCGATGGATCCATGTGACTCTGATTATTCACTCGTTCCATTCACACTCTCTTTCAATCACTAACCAGATTCTTCATGAATTTGACGAAGCCAGAGAACATCTTCAATGGTGGTTGATCAGTCCGTACTCCCCCCCCCCCCCCCCCCCCCCCCCCCCCCC
>LS511246.1:679292-705424 GCA_900490845.1 Pristionchus japonicus | reverse complement strand
TATAGGGGTGAATAATCTCCAATGCTGCGAGATAGTATCCTCATCCGAGATACGGCATAGATGGAGAGTAGTTGCTGCACGAGCTGAGATCTGAGAGGGAAAGACTCTATCTCGTATGCTACTCATTCTCGTACCTCGTTACGAAGTGTATCTATTAATGAATTCTCCGCCATCTGAAATTATGTACACATTAATTGGAGAACTATCACAGAGAATGTACGATATTATGACGGTCGATCAACCGTGGAGAAATCAATGAATTCTGCAGGGACAAATAATACGAAAGAGCTCGAATTTCAAAGCGATACAAGAAAAAAAAAGCGCAGCGAGAATAAAATGAAGGAGGAGGAGGGATAGGGAATCACCAGACGACCGATTTCCCCTTCTGGAACATCCCTCCTCCTCTTCATCGGACCAATCAATGATGGGAAAGGACGTTGAGATGACTGGGTCGTCTCTCTCCCTCTCTATGCTAATCGGTCTCATTTACATGCCAAGGAAATAGGGGATGGAACAAGGACTTTGTTTGCCAATATCATTACATTTGCATAACTATTGGTCGACTATTGGGAAGCAATTGAAAGACGGAATGAGCATCTAACCTGCTGACAGACAAGGAGGGGAAGAAATCGAAATTTTATCCATCTTCAATATTTTCACGCCTAGTTGAGACACCTCTGCATCAACATTTCCTGATTCGTCTGTCTCTAAATGTCAGATACCTATGCGTATAACTGATTAACAGTCTGGTCCTTGAACCACTATCGTTCAATAAATTATTTGTTGAGCACCTTATCAGCTGTAAAACCACTTCTTTATCAACAAAACAAGTTAGCAACGTATTGGACAAATTTAAAAAAAGGGTCATATTACGAGAAGGAAGGAAGAGCAACGAAGCGAATGAAAACAGAAACAACAAAGTATTAACAGAAAGATACTGTGACGGAAACATCCAAGGAAGAGATTAGAGATCGGATGACTCATCACTATCGCTCATCATGTAGACAGGATGGTCCTGGTTAAGCCAATAGATCGACATTAACAATTAATCTGAGTACCTCGATGATCTCATTCTTCACTTTCTTCGTCCTTTTATTCTTCGAGGATACATCCATACTCTTCACCCTCTCCATCTCTTCCATTACTTCATCATCAAGTGTCTGAAAACCATATCAGCTTTTGAGAACAGGTAATTTCGTTTATAAAACACTCAATAAGCAACTCACAATGACTTCAACTTCAAGTACTGGCATATCATCATGATTATTATCGATCTCTACTTTTGCCTTTCTCTCTACTTTCTTGGCCGAACTGCAAGATATTGGTATAATCAAAGAAACGTGTTCATCGTAACCTTTTGAGAAGAGGTCTTTCTCTCTTCCTCATTTCCATGGTGGGAGCAGGAACCATTGACTGACGAGCCGCTCTTCTCTGAAATCAAATAATTTATTCACTCTCCGATATGGGTAACCATACGGGAGTCTTCTTCTCCTGCGAGCGATCATTCACAACGATCTCTGGCTGACTGTCGATGCACTCCTGCAATGCACCATCCATCCCTCTCCCTCCCTCCCATCACTCACCTTGCAATGATCCATCACAGTCTTCAACAATTCAATTTCGAGATAACACTTCGAGCATCGATACGACATCTTCTTCTCCCAATGAATCCTGTATTTATTAGAACTGTATCACCTTCGAATCAAAAATACCTACCTCTTGAAATGTGAACCCAAGTATGGAGCAGTCGTAGTGAATCCACAATCTGATGAAATATGTTGTTTCATTATACTTACAAAATGTCAAAACGTAGACTCACTGTCAATTGGGCATTTTCCGAGTGTGTCATTCGAATCAAGTAGTTCAGTAGAATTGACCTATTAAATGACCATCATAAGTCACTTGTCATTCAAAAAATCATTGATAATTACCTCTTCCTGATCTTTCGTCTTGCAGAGTTTCAGTATAGTTTTGGCACCTTTGCACATCTGTTAAAAAAAAGCAAATAGTTTTATGTGGAAAAATAATTTGTGTAATTCTATAAAATTGAAACCAAATAACCTGAGTAATATGTTTCGACATTGCATTTCCACTCCTTTTTTCGTCTCCACAATTCAGGCATTCGAAAATTGTGTTGCAGTCCGCATGAAGACTGAAATTATAACAAATCTATAACGCCAACTGATCGGATACTGAACAGCTCACTTCTTGACATGTGAGTAGAGCGTTGCTATATTCGAATGTGCGTAATTACATTCATTTGCAGGACACGACACAGCTTCTCTTTCGTTCTCGTTCGTCACAGATTCACGACGAGGCTTCGTATCTTTAAGAATAGTTCCACCCTCCAATTCCTGCTAAAATAATATTATTCCCAGACAATGAAATGGCTCTACCTCTTCTCCCTCCTTCTCCACACAATGTATCGTGATGGTCGCTTTCGAACACTTGAAATTCTGATGAAACAAAATTTTAATTAAATACACCATCTAAGGAATGTTTACTCACCCATTGTGTAAAGTGAGTTTTGACAGACTTATCGGTCAGGAAATCGGTTTTGCACGTCTCACATCGGAATACAAGCATCATATTCGATTTGTACATGCATCTACAAAACATTGATTTTGTGATACAAGCTAAAGAAGGATATATCACTCTTCGGCATGCGATTCAAGGTCCGTATGTGAATGGAAGAATTCTGTGCATCCATTAAAAACACAGTTGAATTTGTTGACGTCCTCGATGCGAGTCGACTTGCGAGTAGGCCTCATCTTAAGATACTTTTTTGATTATACATTTACAGTAGCTTATCACGTATATACATCAAAACGGATACCTGCTGCTTTTCCTCTTCTCCTTTTCTTTCTTCCTCCATATCTTCAATCACTTGTACATCTTGCCGAGCGAAACGAGCCGATTTCCTCACAGGTGCCTCCTTCTGGTAAGGCCACAACAATTTTCCAATATCAAAGATGCCAAACCACTACCGTTTCATCCAATCTCTTCGCAGCTCTTCTCTTCGGTCTGATCTTATTTTTAGCGGGTGAGTGATCTTAGAAAATACACAAATTAATAGGGCAGGGGAGCAAAAATACTTTACCAATGGAAGAATTGAGCGACTGTGTGTTGGTATCTACTTCTTCGACATCATCTTCCGGTGCATTACCCGTGTGGATATACGACAAAAAAGAAGTAAAGGCCTGGAGAATAGTTGCAAAAGAAAAGAAATAAAAGAAAAGACCTCCAAAAAGTTGATTTCGGCACGAAGGGGAAGATCTGAGGGCCTCATAAACTCTTTCTTCTGGCCGATAAACAATTTCATATCATCAGTCGCACGATCGAAAGACTGGAGATAAACAATTACTATAAACGAAGATAAATGTATCATACCGCTCTATCCTTCTCCACAATGGATTTCATCACGTTACCGACGGGAACAAGAGAGGCCAAGTCCATTCTACCAAATCCATGCGTTGCTTCGACTAGCCCGTTCAACGTATCAATCTTTCTGACTGTCTGACAAATATATGATAAATCTTTAAAAAATATATATATCGATGGCCACCTCCTCCTTGCACATGGTTTTGAAAAGAGGTTCGTCATCACCAGGATCAGCAGACGCCATATCTAGAAGCAACAATTAACGTTAAACAATTGATAAGCAAAGCTAAACAACGTACTTGAAAAAAAACAATAGAAAATAAAGGAAAAAAGAAAAATACAACAAATTATCGACTTATTTTTCTACCGAAATCAGACTTTCGTGCTCGGGTGATGACAGCACTTTCGAAAGATACAGTAATGGAAACTTACAGTATTACTTCCTAAGTCATTGATATTTACATTTTAAATTAAATTTAACTATAAAATTTTCAATTTATCTTTAATTTTCGTTAAATTTAACTGAGGCTAAAAATATGCATGCCATCAAACGTGCAAAACACATCAACCTTCTCGTGTTCTCACATTTGTTCGCTATTCTCTAATACCTCTCATAACGGTATGAAAAACGTATTGTTCCTCAGAGATTAGAAGATAAAAATTACCATACAACATAATCCAAGATTTTACGAAGTAGTAGCCTTTAAAACAAAATAAATAACAATTTATCAACAAAACATTTTTTTTATTTACATAGAGTAAGAAGAATGAATGATCTTAATCAAGTTCCATTCCCTCATCTAATCTCAATCTCATTAGAATTATTCTGGTGGTATCTTCAGCTAACTTCCTTCCTCTTTCTCCTTCTTCTCCATCATTCATTCGACTGACACAATACTGCAGCCACGATTTGCATTCGAGAGCGAGAGTCTGCAATGGTTTCCCCTCTCCTCCTCTCTCTCTCTCTCCCTCTCTCTCTCTCTCCCTCCCCTCCCCTCTCTCTCTCTCTCTCCTTCCTCCTCTCCTCACCTCCTCAGGCAGAACAGTCGCAGCAGCAAAGTAGGCAGCCACGACGACCTCCCTCACTGCACATTCGTCGTGGTAACGAAGAGACTCCACGCAAGACGCCAGACTACTGTAATCCATCTACTCATACCGTACTCTGTCTACAGTAATCACTCACAGGGCAATTCGAGTGACAGAGGAAGAGTGTTCAGCCAAAGTGAGTAGTTCACACGCAGTGTACAGAATGCGAATGAGGAGAGAAATATCTCGACCCTCAATCAAACCTTTCACTAACCATCTTCCTTCCCCTGTTCAGTTGTCGATATACCATCCACTTACAGTAAGTTCGAGATGCTCTCCCACTTTGGTCTTCAAAAGAGGAAGAATGAATCGATCGGCAACTCGTGCAAATCGATTCTCGCTCGCATTTTTCTTTTCCGTTGAATGATCGGATGCCGGTCGAATTGAGAAATGGCGAGTGTTTGCACGCACTCTCTCAGACACGACTCGCATCCAATCTGGAGGAGGCGAACTCTGTAAGCTGGAAGGTCATTATGAAGGGGAGGAGGGAGAGGGGGAGGGGGAAGGCACCTTGCTTGTCTGAGGCTTCGTCACATCATACTCCTTATACGGGTTCACCATCGTCTTCTGGAATGGATCGTATACAGACTACCGTACTCTTCCTCTCTATCAACCGTATTCCTCACCTCTCCAGACTGATCAACTCCTGCCAGTTCTTTCGCTGCATTCACGAGTACTGTAGTGATTAGATACCTCAATCAATCCAAAATTATACCATTCTCTCTCTGCTACCGTACCTCTGCTTCACTGCAATATTTCTCTCGAAGATAGTCTCAGCCAAAAAAGGCGCCAATTGTGCAGGCTGTCCCACGAGGATTGCCACCATCGATCGGAGTACCGTATTCTGCATTCATTGATTGGTTGCAATGATTCAGAAGAGACGATGACGATTCTGATTTCTCACCTCAAATCCGTCGGATGCAAATCGATCATCGAGATTGATAAGAGTCTTAAGCGCACTTATTCCCAACTCATTCCATCCAACTGCTTTCTTACGGAAGAGCACCTTCAATCGATTGAATCTCTTTTCCTACCGTACCCTTCACTAACTTCAATCGCCGCAAGACCCGCTTCAAACTTCTCATATTTCTCTTTCTCAGTTGCAATCCATTCAAGAGCTTCTCTTAGATAGGAAGGAGGAGGATGAACCTTCGCATTTTCGTAATTGGAAGAAATCTAAAGAAGTGAAGAGATCAAAGATCACTGGATCCTCCCAACCATTTCGACTCTATTTCTTCTCTGTTGCAATTTCTCGTAAACTTCATCATCAGTGTCATCAGAATCGATCTGGAATAGTCGATCGATTATGCATTCTCACTTCTACTCACTTCTCCTTCCATCTCCTTCTTCGTATTTTCATCTTCCACTTCTTCATCACTATCATTTTCATTCTCTTTCACTTTCTTCACTTCAATCGATAACTGATTAGTTTCCTCTTCAACCTAAAAGCTCCTTTCTCATATTCAATTCCAATTCAATCACTCATCAAACCTCAACATCTTCCTCTTCTCCTTTCGCTCTTCTTCTCAATTCTTCGACTAACCCTTTGCCTCCATCATAATAATCAAATTGTAGTTCATTCTCACTCTTCATCCAAATGGAAACACTCTCAGCCATAATCAATCCCATCTCTCGAATTCGTCGATCTGTTTAATACTCTCGTCTCCCCTCTCCTCCTCGCTTCCCCTTCTCCCCCTCTCTCTCACCAGTACTCTCGATATGCAGTCGGGTAGCTTGCATAACCAATGGATAATTCTCCTTCCAGAACGAGACAGTCTCCATTTCGTCCCTTCAATCCTTCCTCCCTTCTCCTCCTTCTCTCTTCTTCCTCTCACCTATCTCTCATTCTTCGTCCACATTCCATCAATACTCTCATCCGATGGATCGAATCTTTTTCAGGAGTAGCCACTCCCATTCGAGTTGATAGAATACGAATGAGCTGAGAGATCATCAGATATTAATTGAGAAGTGACTCTCCCTCTCACCCTCAGTGAGATATCCTTGATACTCTCCATTCCTCCAGCCCAATCGATATACTCCACCAGTGCTCTCGTGTGCTTCTTCTCGAGTGGCTGAATGGAAAAGGCAATTGATGATGTTCACTCTGCACTACTCACCCTCTGCAGAATATACTTCACTGTGCACGCTCTCTCCACGCTCTTGCATCGAGTGAGCCAATGGCCGAAGAATCGCTGCAATTTGTAAAGTGCACTCTGCATGGATGGAAAGGAGAGGAAGTACCTTGAAGTCATCAACAGTATGACAATGTTCAACGACAGATGCTACAATCTGTTCTTCCTCCAATACTGAACACTCACCGCGAACAACAAGAGCCTGTCAAGGGTGAATTCATTCTGTCACTCCTCATCTTTGCTCTCTTCTCTTTACCTACCTGTGCAATTTCATCCCACAAGGGTGATTTCGGTCTGCAGAGTAGGAAGGATACGATAGTGCTGATGAGAGTCGATTCCTAAAAGTGAATTATGTATCCCTCTACCCCTTTTCTCTTCCTCACCTCATTCACTCTCAGATTCCTTCCTTTCGTCAACATGGACGACAAGACTCTCAGATCATTCTGTCCCTCTGCAATAGACTCCTTCCCCCTCCCCTCCTCCTCCCCTCCAACTGACCTCCTCCCTCCTTCAATCTCTTCCATGCTCTCTGCAGTCCTTCCTTCACTCCCACTGCAGCAGCTGCACCCAATCTACGGCTGCATTCTTGTGCTGAGAAGGATAGAGAAGAGTTGAGATGGGAGAGAACCGAGAGGGGGAGACTCACCTGATCTGCTCCCAAGGGAGATAGTCACTATTGAATCTGGAAGACGAGAGAGAAGAGAAACATACTCGAGAAGACGAGAATGAGCTACAAGAGAGGGATCATGGATCAATTCCGATGAAGACTTACTTTCCCCACTTACTTTCTTCATCAATGAAATCAATAGATGAACAGATAACTGCAGTGATTGCATTACTCTTTGTGTAACGAGAGATTAGATCGATGAGAGGCGATATGGATGTTCCTAGAAAGTTCTCGTTGAGCAGGGAATCGACTAGCATCTTCAACCTTTCTCAATGGCTGTCAATGATTCGGAGAGGGCAATGAATACATCAATCTGCCATGATATTCCACTCTTCTCAGTGCAACGAAAGAGATCAGTCAAGAATTTCAACTGGAATGGATACGGTACCTATTGAGACCACCCATTGCGAATACCTCAGTGAAGGATAGAAGATGAGAGAAAGAGAGAGAAGCACGAGCAATCGAACTAAGAATATCGATCGATTCTTTCGGATTCACTTCGAGATACTGTAATGCATCCATCGATATACTGTAGTCTCTAGCTAGAGTATCTACCTTCTTCGCATCAGCGAGAACATTGACAATAACTCCTGCTTCCCGTGCATTATTGATCCGATCGATTAAAGACATCTACAGCAACCAATTGTCATTTCAATTCACGGTGTTACGATATGCAAAAGGATTAGATCAACCAAAGAATATGATGTGAAAACAAGATATGGAATGATTTTTATGCTTCGTTATAGTCAACACAACAACAATATTTACAACACAGATAATCCTATAGAGATTAACGATATACTGAATAGTAACCAGATCAGAATGAACACGTAAGGAAAATAAATAATCGATTGAGATGGCCTATCTACAGCCAATCAACAGAGATAGTCTACCGTAGTCTCTTCATTAATTAATTATCTTCTCTTCTTCTTATCGTGTCTCAATGGAGACGGAGAACTACGACGTTTCGTAGAGATCTTACGAGATCTGAAATGAACCTCCATTCTGATGCAAGATCGTCCATTCATAATCCATATAATCAATAAAATTTCCCTCTCTCACCTGCTTCTCTTTTTCTTCCTTCCATGTCTTCTGTCACTTTCATCACTTGATGAAGACGAATCTGGAATGGAGAATATTTCATCCCTCTCATTTTCATCCCACTTACCTCTTCTACTCTTCTTATCCTTCTTCTTCTTCTCATGATTCTCTTTCTCAGGTAGATTCACTCCATTCACCATTCCTCTCATCTTCTCTTTCAACTACAATGGAACGGTCTCCTCTCTCCTCTTCTCATCTCTCTTACCCTCTCTCTCATAGCAGTTTCTCTCTGTTTCAGAAGAGCCGCTCTCATTTCATCTTCGTCTTCGATAGGAAGGGCGGCAAGATTGGAAGAAGAAGGAATCTACGAAGGATTCACAATCACAGATGAACATTGTATCTCACTCACCTTATTCAATTCATCTCTCAATTTCGCATCTTTCTCAGAACTCTCGTGATCAGCTCGTTTCTTAAAGTGATCTCTTCTCCCTCAATCACCTCATTCTACCGTACCTGAATTCTCTCGAACACATAATTGAGTAATCTCTTCGCTTCGATTGCCTTTCTCTTTGCCCATTCCTTCTCTTCCTCTGCCAATTTCGCTTCGAGAAGTCTCTTTCTCTCCAATCGTCGACGTTCCAATTCATACTGTAATCCATCGATCCAATCAGATCATCATCTGCCTCTCTCATACCTCAATCTTCCTCTTTAATTCCCTTTCTTCTTTCCTCTTCTCCTTCTCAGCCTGTTCTTGTCTCTTTTTCTCTTCCTCTGCTTCCCTTCAATCAATCTGTTTTACTCTCCGCTCTAATAATGAATCCTCACTTTTCAGCCTTTTCCTTATCTTCCTTCCTCTTTTTCTCAAATTCGATCTTCCTCCTCTCCAATTCCCTCGCTCTAACCTTCTCTTCACTCAGATGGAACGTCCGATCAAAGTCCACCTAAACAGTTCTCTTCCCTTCTTCACCTACCGTACTCCTTCCTCTCCATCTCTAGTGTACTGTAACTGTGATTATGGCAGGAAGGAATAGAATACCTGGTAATGGAGGGCTGCTCAAGTGATCGTCGTCCCATGAAAAGAGTGCGTCATTTAAGAACTCCCATTCTCTATTTCGTGAATTATTCAAAAACAATCCCTAACTACTCCACATCACTCCCTCTCTCTGATACACAACCTTGACATTAGCATAATGAACTCTTCCATCCTTCGTTCTTCTCATCCATTTCTTCGCTCTCAATTTCTCCATTGCCTTGAGGAATCCAGCATATTCAGCATATTGAACGTATGCTTCGAAGAGAAGTTCCTGAAGGGAGATAGAGAGATGCCTTCCCTCTCTCCTCCCTCCTCACCTGTCCGAAACTGTAAGCTTTCTGAGCGAGTCCCGAAATGGAAGGAGGCATTTGGGAACGAAGTGGATCACATGAAGGAATATCAACTGTGCGAACCTGACGAGGGCTTCATTGGTCCCTCTCCCTCTCCCCCTCTCACCTCTCCAAATCTTGCCATCGCTCTCGCAAGTGTGGATCGAGATGGCAATGAATTATCACTCTGCAATCCCTTCCTTCCCGTCTCACTCTCATCTCCATCATACCGAGAACCAATTGAGAGGGAGCATCGCGAGATGGAGAGTGTCTGGTCTGCCCATCGTCCCCGTTCTCTTCCCTTCCTTGTAGTAATGATCGTCCCAATCAAGACGAGTTGGGAACGAACACTAAAATACAATCATTCACTCTACCATCACAACCAGCACTACCTTGGCTTCAGCTGCTCTCACTTTCAATGTGTCTACGAATCCAGCAACTTTGAGAGATAGACCATCCAGTCCATTTATAACCTTAACGAGGAAAGGTTTGTTGTACGTCATCCCACTATAGTGAAATAGATTCATACTCTGTGCATGTTCAGTCTTGAGTTGAGTTCAGCATCGAATGAAACACTCTCGAGAGAAGACTCACGTACTCGAATCGATTCAAGCTGCAATTATTCATTCTGATATTTATTGTGATTCACGAATGGACGATAATCGAACCTGAATGGGCACGATGGCCTTCTTCAATTTCTCCATTAGATCCCAATTTGAGATCGATTGCCCCGGAGTTTTGAGCTGCAAAATAGCTCACGATGAGTTTTTGCTGAAGGATTGCTCGCCCTAACCTGTGGCAGTTTGACGATAATGTTCAGTTGTGAGAATGGACGAAGGAATAGACCAGCCTCAGTGTCTAATACTTCAGGTAGGTCGTCTGCACAGGGAGGTCCCTTCCCCACTCCTGCTGCCATCTATCAAGATAAGATTGGGGGTGGTGAGCCATTGGATGACCCTTTTCGCATCTCTGAGATACTCAGATGGACCATAAACCACTCATCACCCAGAACATATTCATATTAACAAAAAACATTTTTATTCGAACAGCCATAGTTAAACAACACAAAATTATGCCGAAATTGAAATAGGCTCATGTAAGGGAAAATGTACACCGAAATTTTACAATTTATGATGAGGAATGATCGTCCTCCTTTATTCTTCTACCTTCCTTCACTCAATTTCTTCTTCAACTTCGACTTCTTCTTCCATAACAAGTTCATCCTCATGACTCTCCTCCTCTACAATCTCTTCTCTATCTTCATTCTGGAATGAATCACTTCCACGATGAGGATGAGTGTTCATCCCTCGCATATTGTGCACCTGCAATCATCTACTATCCATCCATCCCTCTCTTTCCTTCCCTACCTCATGATCCATTAGTGATATATGCCGTACTCCTCCGATACTCTTGATCATTCTCATCATATTATCATTCAACGTCACTTTCTCTTTTCGAGGTTGACGACGAAGTTCGCGACTGGAATGGATCCATTCAGTCTCTCTCCCTCCTTTCCCTTCCACTCACAGTTCATGGGCGAGAGCCTCTCTCAGCATATCTCCCAATGCGTATGTGAGACCACTCGTGACATTGCACGCAGCAAGGAAGAAATCTTAACCCATTATTTATTATCTTTCGTCTTCATTTATTCGGTTTCAGGATGTTAAGAGGATAACTCTAAACTCTCTTAGGATAGAGTTCAGGTGATAATTAAAGAATGACTTACTCTCAACAGGTTTCATGAATTCAGCAGAGATATTGATTAGATTGTCCTGACGATTCTTCGATCGAACAGTCAACATTCCTCGATGAGGCGACTCGATAGACTAGAACAGAATGAATTCATTAGTCAAAGAAAGAAGGGCGAGTTACTGAAAAGAGAACGAACCTGATGACAAAGATTCCTGATGAAATGAGTGAGAAATACGACTCCTGGTCTCTTCTTCCCCTTCCGTTGAATATCATTGTAGACATCGCGACAGTCGACACCTAATACCCATTCGGATTAGATGATCCAGGAGAGAGAGTGTGAGATATGATTAAGAACTATGCAGTACCATTCTTGCCATAGATGGCGGGTACAACGAAGTCTCCTTCATTGGTAGGAAGGGGGGCAGGACTGGCACCGAATGGAGTTGGCATGATAGATGAACCTCCTCCCGACTCTCCCGGCCATGGAGTCTGCCTGTACCATTCGAAGTCACGGTTGGCCCATTTATATTATTGACACATTCACAGACGATCATAACGCAGTTTCAAACTAATAGTAAACTAACATTGTGAGTCTGTCCTTTGTTCCATCCTTGATTTTTAGTTGATGTTGGATGAATTCCCACATTTCGCTCATTTCTCCTCTCATTCGCTCCATTTCTCGGTTCACGGAGTTCAACTTAACAATGAAACATTATCCTTTCAAGAAAAATAACCTTAAATTATAACTCGCACAGTATATACTTGAAAATTATCGGTTTGACAACCGATAATTTTAATTGTGAGATAGACCTTACTTTCTCGCAGAGTCCGATATTGATCAGCCAAGCCTCCGTTTCCTTCTGTGTTTCAGAATTCACGTATCTACAAGAAATACTATTGTAAGCACCAAAATTTGTTGTGATTTCATTAATTGATGGAATACGGTAAGTTATAACCTATTATGTGCGGTAAATACTTTTGACAACAAACTTTTCAATCAATTGCTGCATATCAATTTCTTGAGTAAGAGTATCTTTCCTGCCAGTAACGACTGCCTTTCCCATGTTAACGATGGACACTGCAAGCTCGAGAAGTTAATAGTCTACAGTATCTAGAATTACTGATTTTTTAGAAGTACTGACTTTTGGATTTGATAGGTGATTGATTCTTCGGAATGTTACTGAGACGTGGAGGCAATCTGAAGGCGATACAATCTTTTACCTATTTTATTCAACGAGACTCACTGATCATAGTATTCTTCGTAATCTTCTTCGTCTTCTATACCATACTCATACGATCTCTCCGTGGGATAATTAGAAGAGTTCGTTTTCACATACGTATTGCTATTGGAACCTGCAGAGCATGGAACGACTTACTTCTCTGGATGGTCAAGGAAAGAGATGGAGTACAAACCAATAGCTTCTCGTGGTTTGTGAGTGAGCATCGGCCGACGTGATCGAGGATCGGGCTCCTTCAAGAAAACAATTCAGATGTGATCAAGCACGAACAACTCACATATTTATGTTGCTTGGACAAGCCAGAAGGGTCTTCATCTTCTTGCTTCACAATCACTCGTTTGCGACCAACAACTTTGACGAGAGAATTAATGTCTAAGCAAAAATAATGTTATTCTTCTACACGACGCAAAGATAATTACCACTCAGTGAACTTTGAGTCGCAAAGCGTTGAGCAGGACGATATTGGCGAGGATGTTGAACAGTACGAACGACATTTCCCGTTTGAGGGCCAGCTGGAGACGCCATCTAACTAGAAGAAATGCAGGCTCAATACGGCTCACTAGCGTTTCGCGACGCGCGCGCACTGTTCGATTATGTCAAATTTGAATTGTCAATTTCTATCACGATAAATACAGATTATATAATATGGCGAATTGAGTGTTTATGATAATAGAGCTCTCATTGAACGCATGAACACAAAAAATATGACAATAAGGTAATATTATGCGAAAGATAAAAATACGAAATTGAGAACATTATATCTGACCGGACTCGAAACGACTCGATGTTACTGTAGACTTTTTGCTGGACCCGGTCTTAACTCTAGCCATTTTTTCTCTCCAACTTGTTCGTTCGGTATTCGGTCGTATCTCTGCATTGAATAACCTTTTCAGATTAAACATGTCAAGCCCGAACTGCTCTACCGCTCAGTCGCCTGTTGCGGGTATGTTCAGTCTGTTAAATCAAGTATCTCGAGCATGGCATGTGAGACTTGTCCCATCGCTCGATCACCAGATTCCGAATGTCGTTTATACCTCATATTCTCCTCTACTCACATAAATCTTCAGGTCCGTCGTCGAAGAAGTCTCGCACCGATGGGAGTAGCAGCGAGGACGATGACTACTACAGTAATTTCGATAAGATGCTTGCGAGAAGCAAAAAGGTTAAAAAAAAACATACTTTGCACGGTTTATAACGTATGTTGAGGCTAATAAGACGGAAACGCCGAGATTTGAACCCGAAGAGGAGAAAGCACCCACTCCTAAATTGATCTCGAGCAGTGATAGTGAGAGCGACATCGAAGAGGTTATTTTGTTATAGGAAATATATGGTTCATAATTACGATCGATATCTAGGTCAAAGAAGAAAACTGCCTTGAACTATTGAAGAGGAAGGGCACTAAGTTCAATGCAGATCGACAGAAGTTTGTTGATGCAGAGCTGGATAAGTTCAAGCAGGTATATTCCTTGCTCTTCCTTATTTCATATCGATGAATCATGTAATAGCACAGTCGTTCTTCAGTTGGCTCAAGTGCGTGAAGCAGATTTGGGAGCACGACCCGATATGGAATACCGTGATCCGAATGCTAGAGAAGCTGAGAGCAGACTCAGGTAGGAGTACGATAGAATATCGATAGGAACTATGTGTATTGAAGACGTCTGAAGGAGGATCGAAAGTTGTTGGAGCATCGCCGCTCATTGGATACGGGCTATGTCGACTGTGTGGTCATTGATAATTTCGGAATGAGAACCGAGAAGGAACATAAAACTTATGGAAAACAGAACAGTATGTTACTTCCTTATATGCATCTCGAAATCTGAAATGCGAGATTATCTCTATTTCTTGTAGATTCTCGCAAGGCTCCCGAAGTGACTTTCCTTCTCCAGGATCTCCATAAAAATGACAGCAAAATCGAGAAGATTGGCTATGTAAGTATTGAGAGTTTTCCTTGACGCAAACATTTCTTTCAATGTCTTTCCTTTGTGTTATGATTGCGTTTCAGGAGATTCCAATGCGTTCTCTGGTGGAAAAGATCACGAAGAGATGGGGATGCAATGAGATGGAGGTTAGATTCGTCCATTGATTGAGTCAATTCAGTGGATCGGTTGTAGGTAGTTCTGACTCTGGAAGGAGGTCTACCAGTCACTGATCTCGATCTATCTCCCTTCCTATTGGACGTTCCTCTCGAAGGAATCCATACCGTAAGTAGATCTGTCTAGAAGAGTCCTTCTGAATCACATCATATTCAGGTCTCAGCAGTCTACGTTCCCTCTAAGAAGGCTGTCCGTGAAGGTTCCCGCTTCCTATTCATTCCCATTTCCCTATTATTTGTATGAATGGCAATTCAGAGTCGGTGCCTCGTGATCCCAATATGATCTCCATCAAATTCCAATCTGGACAGGGCAAACCTGCCATCATTGAAATGAATAAGGTAATGGATTAATTGTGATTGTAAAATATGAAGAGGATTGATTGTAGAACACTCCGTTCTCTGAGATGCTGACTCAAGTGGCTGAGAGACTGAAGATGGAATCAGTCGGTAGAATGGTATTCGACTGTGAAAAGGTACGCATGTTCCCACTCTATTCAATCCATTCATCCTCCTCCTTCTAGATTGATTTCTCGAGTACTCCGATTGATCTCGATATGGACGATGAGGAGTGCATCGATGTGTATGCTGCATAGATTCTATCCCATCTCAGTCCTCTCTTTCTTCCCGTTGCTTCCCCTCCTGTCATTCATTGATATACTTGTGAGTTCCCTCAGGGTAAACACATCTCATTGAGAATTCCGTTATCACCATCCGTAGATCTCCTTACAATTTCATTCTTTGTCAGAAATAGTTCGTATTGTCTGTAAACTAACCATTTCATGACTCCACTCGAAGGTTATTTCTGTTACATAATAATGTTTTCTTCTTTTTGCTAAAGATAAAAATGAGTTTAGAGCCTAATGCATACTTTCTGATAAATCATTCGAGGTTAGCAGTCCTCTTATATATCTAGATTGGAAACGGGATACAACCTCACATGAGAAGGACGTGTAGATACCGATGAGAGTGGGCTCTCTCCCTCGGATTTCATCATTCGGGGGAAACTCACCCAGAATATCGATATGCCCATCTAGAGCTTCTTCTTCCTCTGCACATATTGATCACTATGAGGTGAGAATTGAGCGAGGGAAGGGAGAAGGAGAATGACTTGATACTGTTCAGATCCTTGGAGTGAGTCCGACTGCAACAGGGAAGGAGATCAAGAGTGCTTATTATTCTCTCTCGAAGAAGCATCATCCTGATACGAATCCCGATAGGAAGGATGAAGCTGCCAAGATGTTCACTCAAGTGAGAAAGAGAAGAGGGAGAGAGGAGAGAGGGAGGGCGGTGATTGCAGGTGGCTGAATCATATGAGATTCTCTCTTCAGAAGACAAGAGGAAAGCATACGATCTAACGAGGAGACCCAGTGAGTTCATCGTGTTTGTTGATCAATGAATGAATCATAGACTTGAACTAAGAGTAAATTCTCTTCTCTCAGCCGCAACTCGTCGTGCATCTAGCGTCCATCCAGCAAGAGGATTCACTGATCTCGATATCGATTATAAGAACTTCGAAGCTTTCCAGAAAAATGCGTGAGTTGACTCTAGAGGGTATTCAGAAGGTTGAAGTGGATGAGAATGGATGTATTTGAGCCGTCGTCGTCAACAACGGAGAGATCCTTTCGTGTATGAATGGCCCGATGAATTCTCCCAAGGAGATCGGTGAGTCGAAGGGAGGAGAGGGGGGGGGAAGGAGAGGAGGAGAGTCTCTCTGGTTGCAGTCCCTTCCGTCGTCCGCGAGAGTTCCGATCTGTATTCGATGAGGCGACGGAGAGAGTCGCGGCCCATAAGGATAGTAGAACTGTTCAGAGAGAAATGGAGGAATTGAGAAGAGAGATGGAGAGAGAACAGGTATGAGAAGAGAAGAGGGGGTGGAGAGATGGTGGGAGAATTGAGGAACGGATAGCCAGAAGATATCCAATGCCAACCTTCGAAGAGATGAAGAATGCAAAGAGGAGAAAGGAGATGGAAGAACAGAGGAAGTGAGTCAATGATAAGAGAGAGGGAGAATAAGAAGGCTCTTCAGATACACTGCTGGTCTATTGTCTGCCATGACAGTCGGAGCTTTCCTCTATCTACTCATCAAGAATTGATCCATCCCTAGTTGTAAGTAGAGTAGACGAAGAGATCATGTTATAGGAATCCCTGTTCAATTCATCCCGGTTGTAACAACTCAGAGAATTTATTCGGAATATTAACTGACGTAATAAAATGATACAATCAAGTTGATATTACAACGTTCGAAATGGGAGGAGAAGGGAAGGTTGAAACCAGTGTGAATGGGAAGAAAGAGGAAGCTCAATTGAGATCATGGAAGAGATGTACGATTATCGAATTTGAGAATATCATTGATCTCATCGGGGATCCAATAGAGGAACGCCCACCAATACAAGACATTGAAGATTATGTAGAGAGAAGGAAATGCTATCTACAATTTATCGATTATTGCTTGAAGACAGAGATTACGGTACCTTGCTGACATTATCGATCCTATTGACTACAATGGCTGGATCGCGTAGCTTCAATTTCTCTCGAGCTTTAGCTGCTTTGACTGCCATACGGTAGAATACTGAAAGAGGGATACTGTAGGAGGGGGGAGGAGAAGGAAGATGACATGAAGAGCGAGAGAAAGAGAAGAGCAACGAAGACATCTACATGGATCAAACGGAAGAAGAGGAGATCATGCATGGACGAGTAATCTACTCTCGACGGGACATTCCCTATGGCAGACTACGGTAGAATGGACGACAGAAGGACACTGTAGCCGATCCGGAGAATGCACGAGAGGGGATGTTAATACACGGATGCGGCCAGACCGGAGAGTGCAAGAGAGGGGATGCTAATACACGGATGCGGCCAGACCTGAACCGCGTTTCTCTAAGTCAGCACTGTCGATGTGGAGAGTAGAGGGAGAACGGGCACGCAGCCAGACTTCGGGATCGGAGTGAATCGATCCCGATAGAGAAGGGGAATCTGGTAGGGATACGGTAGGGGTTAGAAGGGAGACTACCCTGATCTAGAGGGGATACGGTAGATCTAGAAGGAGACACTCCATGCTATAAGAATGGATTGGAGTGAGGAGAGGTTAAGGGTTTGTCACTCCATGCACTTTAGATCCTTTAATTATTGCGAGAAAAATGTATTGAAATGTATGAATTGCCATTTTGATTCCGACTAACCCGAAGTAGTTTCTGCTTTCTCCCTTCTGAATAACCTTCTATACCACGGTTTCTTTGGCTTGAGATTCAATTTGAGATCTTCAGTTTGGATAGTTTCTCTCCTTGCTCCCATTATAGATGCTGTGAACATTCTCATCGAATCGATCTGAGAGGGGTTGGATTGTGGACAGTTGATTCTCCCTCTTTCACTCACTGCTTTATTACTCTCCAATCCCTTCAATTCGTGCATCTTCTTCTTGATGTAGAAGATGTGAGCATAATTGATCACTGCGTATTCGACCATAGCTGCGAAGACGAAACCGAAGCACGAACTGAAAGGAGAGAAGGATACGGTAGAGGGAGTACTGTGGGAGGAGTACGGTACTCACATGATGTAGATGTCCAATGCAGTTGAATGGGATACCTTGGGTAGATCCGTACGAAGACCAAATCCGAGAGTGGACATTGAGAGGACAGTCATTATTCCTGAGAAGGAGAAGGATGGAAGGATAAGAGGGATAGAGTTCTACCCAATGCAACTCTCGCTGGAGATGCTTCCTTGTTGATCCAGAATGAGACCCAACTCATTACTACGAGAAGAGTACATGGAGTGTAGATCTGAAGGAGAAGAAGGACTAATCTATGCATTCGAAGGAAGGAGAGGGGGGGGGGAGACCTGGAGAATGTAGAATCCCTGCTGTCTCTGCAATTTGAAGTAGACTTTCAGGACGGACAACTCTGCAATTTATAGAATACTAAATTGTTCATTCTCTTTTCTTGTAGCTGCTGCAAGATTCCACTAAGGAATTCGCTTACGTTGATCGGGAAATCGATAATCAGAGATGTTCATCTCAGTACGGTAGACATCGAGTAGTTGATATTGAGAGAGCATATTGCCCATCTTCTCGTCCAATTCAACATTCTGAATGAGGAGAGACGATGAATGGATTCGGCTGGATATTGCATACCTTCCATACGTATCTGACATCTTTAGTGAAGTAACCGAGAGATCCAATCTCGATGGGACACGCCTGTGCATCCATTGGGAACTTACGAAGGAACATCGGACAACGAGAACGAATCGTCAACCTGAGATAGAGGATATTGATTGCATCTGAAGTCTGCCTCATGTCTGCATCCCATCCCATTCATATTCTCTTCCCTCTTATCGCTCCTTCCCTTCTTCCTCTTCTCACTTCCTACCAATCATTCATTTCTGTCTACGAGTCAGACAAAGATAGTCTTCACTCCGATTCGATCTTTCGAACGATGCAAACTCCATACTAAGATTGAACTCGTGACGAGTCTCCCAGAGAGAAGATGAAGATATTCTTATTTGGTCGTATCGAGAGGAGCACTCCATAGGTTATTGGAAGGGAAGGAGGAGGGAAGAGAGGGGAGGGGGGGAGTCTTCTGGGAGCATTCATAAAAGAGTAGACCCACAGATGAATATGAGATGTGTCTCAACCATTATTCTCATTTTATTCGAGGGAATCATATCAACTCCCTTTTTAGAGTATTCCCTCCTCTCTCTCTCTCTTCTCAGTTATCGAATTCTCTCCTCTCTCTTTTGCTCGTTGTCTCAATTGAATTGGAGGATTGTGATGGATGGGGGAATGTCGTGTAGAATAGAAGAGATTAGAGGGAAGGACGAAGATATCAAGGAGGAGAAGAGGGAGGACAGGCCAAAACAATCACTAGTCACTCTTCCACTGATGGGATTCGATAGTTCGAGACTGAAGAAAGGATGAAGACCCCCTCTCCATTTCCTCTTCATATCCTTCTTCCTTCTATCTCTCAACAGTTGTCAGAAGAGATTCGGAAACTTGCTCGGAATTCGTTTGAGGGAGAGATAATGAGTAAAAAGACGACGATTGATGGGTAGTAGTAGTAAATGATTGGAGATGGAAAGGAGAGAAGTGGAGAGATCTACGGCTAGCTACCCCATCTCGCATCATCCTCTCATTACTTGTTTTCCACCGATAGCTCATGTCTTTCATTCACGGGCCAACCAACCTCTGTGATACTTTAACTTGTCCATTACTCTTAACTCGGAATAGAATATTGGGAACAGTGAGAGTATGCAGATACGATTTCCTTCCATTTCTAATGTATGTATCGGGAGTCCAGATGTCCTAAGAGAGATAAATAAACTCTCTTTCCATCACGAGATTGTTTCACACATGCGATTCTTAATGGAAACTTCGACTCGTTACGAGTGATGGGAAGAATAGCCTCTTCCTCCTTCCCCTCTCTCTACATACCTTGAGCATCTTACTAGCAACAGGAATCTCATCTCTCGATGGATCAACGGGAGTAAAAGCCAATCTCTTATCAATCCACTGCTGACGGAAGTAACAATCAAGGGAGAACTCCTGTAATCCATTCCCCTTCAGTACCAGCTCCGATCAGAATGAATCAATTCATCTGCCATACCATATGCTGTTCCGAGATGGGACCCATACTCCTCACACTGATATCGATCTCAACGACGAGAGGAGTTACAGGATCTGGATGAGATCGGACTTCTATCCAGTGGAAAAGGTTTCTCTCTCTCTCACCATCATTGTACGGTCGGAAGTTCTTATCTTGATTGAGTAGAAGTGTATTCAGAATCTTTGTGATCTCACGAGTGAGCGACGAATTGTGAATCGACTTCCCTGATCTGGAAACATCTTTCTCCTTTTTTTAAAATTTTGCGAAAATATTATTTTGTCATTGAAGTATTGGAAACATGGACACCCACTTGAACGCTTGTGGAGAGTGACGAGGAAAGGAAGAATTAGAGAAGGATGCGAAATTGTATGATGTAGAGACGAGAGGAAGAAGAAGGAAGAGAATGCTGTGATGATGATGAGTCCTTGATTGAATAGGGGAAGAATGGACTGACCTTATGACTGCATTCATAGATGATTCCATTGATTCCTTCTGAGTGATCTACCATCACCGATCCATCGAGAGGGACGAACTAGACGAAGAAATTGAATGGAAAGTCCATCTAGTTTAGACACGTTCTCGTCAGTTATCGAAGGGAAAGAAGTTGAATGGAGGGATAACTGAATTGAGTGAAGACGAGGGAAAGGAAGAGAAGTTGAGTGTGAATAAGGAGGGGAAGGAGTTCCTATCACTCTTCCCTCCTCTCTCTCTCTTTCACTGTTCAGACGTACTTTCCATCGGATGAATGAGAATGAATTGCAACAAGGAAAGAGATGAAACAACAAGATAAGAGAAGAGTATTTTGACAGACTCGGCTAGGAATGGGATTGGGTCTCCTACTTCTTCTCACTATTTCACTCATCCTCAACAGCTTCTCTTCTCTTGCCCCCAATATGCCCCAGGGAGGAAGAAATGAAGAACGGAGTCGCACGAGGAATGAAACATCATTCGACCCACTCAATAGTGGAGATCTCGAATGAATGAATCTGTTCCTTCTCTCAAGTTTGAATAAGGATTGGTCATTCGATACGATGAGAGTTCAATTTGCAGCAGGGAATGAGGAATGGACTCAGACGGAGAGAGGGAGAGAGAGGAGAGAGGGAGGAGGAGATCAGAGGACCACAAATAGAATACAGATGTGGACATCATCCCATCTTGTGTAATCGACCATGCAATCATCCACTGCGAGCACTTAGATGGACGATTATTATGGAACGGAGTGCAGATGTTACCCATTTAGGAGTACGGTAAATTAATATGGAAGAATTCGTTCGAGTTATGACTGCCATGAAGTATGGCAAGAGAAGGATTGAGGAGTTGGAAGAAGATAATGGGATTGTGGGACATTGCGCATGAAAATGGAGGATATTTGGGAAGAGGGAGAGTAGATCAGAAGATTGATAGACAGAGAAGAAAAGAGAGATGGAAGGGAAAGAAGCACGAAATTATGCAGATGAAGATAGAGAAGGGAGGATCACTGTAGAAGCGACTAGTGGAGGAAGGGAGGAGAGGGGAGGAGAGAGGGAAGGGAGGGGGGGGGAAGGGGGAAGGATGGAAGGAGGAGTCTGGTTGAGAAGGAGATAGATCTGAGAAGAGACTAAGACTTGAGCTGTCCCTCCATCGATACACTATGCATTTCTCCATTATTTCCATTCCTGTCTTCTTCTCCTTCCACAGTATCCCTCCTTCCTTTCCTACATCTATTCTGTACATTTTTTCCCTCTTCGATTTTTTCGTTTCTTGTTCTAGTTGAGATGATCTGTCTGTATGAATTTGATTATCCCTTTGCAAATAGATCTATATTCTTCCATCATCTCTCAAATTGATTAATTCGTGTCATCAAATCGAGAGAGTGCACTCATAAAAAGTCTGCGGTCTCATCTCAACGATGAGATACTCAATGGACTTCATTCTTCTTATTCATTATACTCTCCTCTCATCTCTTTTCTGGCATCTTCAAATCGATGTGAAACAATGGAATTCAAGAAGGAATGCAAAAATTGGGCACGACAAATCACATTATGCAAAGTAGACGAAGTACTTTATCTTCCCTCTTCTTCCTTCCACTCGTTTGTCCTTCTCTTCCCTTCTCTTTCTCCTTCCCTTGATCATGTGTATCCTCCTTCAATCCATGAATAGGTCATGGAATGGAATCAATCTCACGGGAATTCTCATTCCTCTCACCACTGCAAAAGAGACGAAGAAACATTCTCAGTCCATTGGGAATTCCATTCTTCTCCTTCTCGTCTCGTGTTATGATGAGTAGTGAGAGATTGAGAGATAGAGGTCAAAGGGATTCTATCCATTCCATCTCCAGAAGAGACCATCAATTCGATACTTCATCCCTTCTCTTCCGTTGTTTCTTCCCTCTTCTCTTCACAATCAACACAGCTTCGTCTCCTTTTCTGTTCCTCTCTTCTCATCTCTTCATCTCCTCTTCCTTCCCTTCTCTTATCTCCGTTCCAATGACCGTGTCTGCATCATTTCTCACTACTTCTCATTGTCTGCCTTTTCTACGAATCTAAAAGTATTCACTTTTGTTGTATCTAGAATGAAAGCCTCTTTAGAAAATTAGTTTCGAGAACACTTAGCAGGAATTAGAATAAAAATGGAGAGTAGTCCTCCCTCTCCTCTCTCGTTCTCTCCATGTCTCTTCTTCTTCCGTTTGGACACACGATTCTCCAGGTAATAAAAGGCGTAAAGTTGGTTGAAGAGAAGGGAATCTCATGGGAATGGAGAGAGATCGAGAGGAGAGGAGAGGGGAAGGGAAGGCACAAATCCACCCGTTGAATCTATCTCTTCCCATCTTCATCCTCATTTCTACAGCAGAGAGCAGTCCTTTGTCTTCTCTATTCGAACTCTCCTTCATTCAACCGTCCCTTCCTTCTCTCCCTGGAGGTCTATTACCCTTCTCTTCCCTTCTTTCTCTATTCTCACTCTGTTTCATCCATCTCTCTTCACCCCATTCTTACTCAATTTTCGAGAATCTTCAGTCTGCGTTCAATTCTTTGCAAATCTTTGAACTGAGATTCGAAGGGATGAATCTCTTCTAGTCTGAGCAAGGGAAGGAAACATTCCTCATGTCCATTTTCACTCTCGAATGTTTTCATCTCATCTTCATCGTTTTCAACTCATTTGCTCGTCCTTTCAATATTTCCAAGTTTCGCTCGTTCTTTCGATTCATCTCACTCAGAGTACTCTACCACTCGAGATGTTTCAGATGGGAATTTCACCTCGGAGGGAGTCTTTTCCTCTCTATCTTCTGCTTCTCTTCCTTGGATCAATCATCGAACTGTCGAGCACTGCGTAAGATTCTTCATTTTTCTTTTTAAATGGTTGAATCCGTGACTCTATAAGAGCGTTAGTAGAGAAGGGAAAGCACTCAACTTATGGAATCTCGAGAATACTCTTACTAGGGAAGGAATTCATTCTTCTTCTTTCTTTCTGAGTGGGAGTTATTCCGTATTCATTCGTATCCCATAAAGACAGCAGAGTTGCACGAAATGGCAGTGTTGGAATGATGGGAATGAAGAAGAAGAGGAGACAATTGTGAGAGGGGTCATTCACTCTCTTTCAGTCTGGAACAACCTTTGATCACTTCGGATATGAATGAAACGAGGATTGGAGTACAGAAAAGTGAGAGGAAAGAGAGGGAGAGAAGAAGAGTGATCCACTCCCTTCAGAGATATCATCATACACGAATGCAAGTGCTCTTCTTGCTGAGATTCTCAATGATTATGACATTCGATTGAGACCCGGATTCGGAGGTATATTGAATTTGACTCTCGCTGAGTCAACGTTCAAATAACGTTGAGCTTCTTCTAGGCGACGCACTTCTCCTAACAATGGACATCATAATAGCTTCATTCGATTCCATCTCGGAAGTCGATATGGTGAGACTACCGTATCCCTTCCCTTCTCAATCCTTCCACTCAGGACTACACAGTGACGATGTATCTCCACCAGTATTGGAAGGACGAGAGACTCACGTGGACAGACGACGTCCCCATCGATGATATGACTCTCAATGGAGAATTCTCACAGTCAGTTCACGATTCCTTCTCTACAGTATCGTACTCTTCATCACGATGATAATATTGCAATAATCAGGCGAATCTGGGTGCCGGACACGTTTCTGGCCAACGACAAGCATTCGTATCTCCATGATGTGACAGAGAAGAATAAGATGTTGAGACTATCGAGAGATGGAAGAATTGCATACGGAATGAGGTTAGAAGGAAGGATTCTCTTCAGCTATTGATGGCTGGTTGCAGATTCACTTCCACTCTCGCTTGCTCCATGGATCTAAGGAATTTCCCTCTCGATGCACAGAATTGCACCGTCGAGATTGAGAGTTGTGAGTGATTCATTGTCATCAACAGGGCTTGAATACTCAACAGAAAGCGTAAAGAAGCTATTACAATTATGAAAATAATTAAGATGGGTACACAACATCGGAAGTGCTCATGAAGTGGAATCATCCTCTTGCCGTCCATGGAGTTGATCAGGCTGAAGTTCCTCAGTTCAGGTTTGTTCCCGAGTCAGTATTTCAAAATAAAGTCCTCGTTCAGAATACTCGGATACCAAACAGAGGATTCCATCGTCTCTACTGCAACTGGTGATCTATTTGAATTAAAAATTGTAAAATAAATAATTCGCAGGTTCATACCAACGCCTCTCTCTCGTATTCCAATTGAAAAGATCGGTCGGATACTTCATCTTTCAGGTATGTCAAACGAATGTTTTCCGTAGAAATAGACGTAATGCAAGAAGTAATCGTGCATCTTCAGACATATCTGCCATGTGTTCTCATCGTAATGTTGTCATGGGTCTCATTCTGGATCAATCATGAAGCAACTTCTGCCAGAGTTGCCCTTGGTTGGTTCACTTCTGAACATCAAGTGATCATTCTGAATAAATACTCAACAGGCATCACGACGGTATTGACGATGACAACCATCTCAACGGGAGTTCGTCAGTCTCTTCCTCGTATCTCATACGTCAAATCAATCGATATCTATCTGGTCAGTCCCCTCTCCTCCCCTCCTCCCTCCTCCTCCTTCTATCTACTCTCTCCTCCTTCAGGTAATGTGTTTCGTCTTCGTCTTCGCAGCTCTTCTCGAATACGCTGCAGTCAATTATTCGTATTGGGGAAGGAGAAGTCGAAGGGGAGAAAACGAAGTGAGATACCCGCTAATTCATGGATGAAGGCTAGCTAATATCCGCTCCATTGCAGTGTTCTGGGTGGAATCTGAACGGGGAACCGACAGCAATGAGTGCACTCGATCGAATAAACAATGATGATAAAGAGAGTGGAATGGAGTGGAATGGAAAGGGAAAGAATATTGTTGAGGTTAGTTCATTCCCATTCCATCTTCGCAAGGGCTCTTTCAAGGTTTCGACTGAATCAGAAACGAAGCGTGAAGTAGTGAGGAATCATTCAAATTCGAACGATAGTTCATCCAGGTTTCTCTCTCTCCTTTCTTCATCTCACTAATCATTCGTTCATTCAGTGGAATCGATCGTGATTCTCATTCTGTTCCTCGAGTTGTATTTAGAAAGAGAGCTTCCAGTCCAATCCCCGAATTGTGTCCCGATGGAGGAGAAGTGAGTGATTTCTCCTCTCCCAGAGAGAGAGAGAGAGATAAATCTTTGCAGGCAGTGATAATAGAAGGAGACAATCCAGAATATCCTCGATTCGTCAGTGGAACGAAGGCTCGTCCGAGTTTCTCAATGTGCGTTCCTCCATTCATTTCTAATCGGAGTCTCGTTCTCTTCTTCAGACGAGCTCGCCGTCGAATGACTATGGCCAAGCAGAGGACCATGAGTATCAAGACGAGTATTCAT
>LS511246.1:637307-649158 GCA_900490845.1 Pristionchus japonicus | reverse complement strand
ACGGCGTCGAAGGATTGACGCTGTTCTGGTGTTTCTCTCCCTATTCAAGGTACGATAGAATGCAAATCGATCATGTACCGTACTCTCAGATATGCGGAGCTATGGTAGATTCGTATGTGAGACCTGGAGAGACTCATTCACAGATGGATCCAATCCATCCAACGATAGGAAGAGATCCACCAAGAGTCAATGGTTTGTTCGTAGTCTAATATGAGTAGACTATTTCATCTTCGTCGATAGAAATTGTTCTTGTACAAATAATAATTTATCTATTTCCACCTTTTATCGTATGCTCATGCACATCTGTAATCATTCGTTCTCTTTCCTCTTCATTCTGATCATTTCCTCTCTTCAGCCGTATCTGCCATGTGTAGTAGTGATGGAATCACAGCCTCTCTCTCATTCGATCGACCATTCTCAGGGAAGGTGAGACTCTCTCCTCTCCTCCTCCAGATTCATCTCGATCTCAGATCTATTCTCGTGATTATTCCCTCGTTCCTGAGTGTATCTACTACAATGGAGCTGGTCAGCATACTGTTCTCTTCTCTATTCCAGCCCATAGATGTGGAACGAAACTGACGAGAACTACACGGAATGTGAGGATTCCATTCAAGTTCTTTCTATGAAAATGCTAGTATTGAATCATCTCTTGGTCTTTTCTCCTCTCTCACTAGTTCATTCTTGTCCTCAGTGCCTATAATTGACTCGTCTCGCAACCTATTTATTGACCTCCTCCTTTCCATTCAATCTCTCCCTCCCCTATAATTCACACTCTTCAGATGAGGGAAAGAAGCAAAAAGAGAGAGAGAGAAGTGATGAAAGAATGTGAACTTTGAAATAAGTACTTCCTTTAAAAAAGAACATGAAATGTAGAAAGATGTTCGATCGATATTCTGGAATATTCTCGAATCCATGAACTTCATCTCTCTCATTCTCTCCCCTGTGGGCATTTCCGGTCAAGGTCGAACCTACGTAGTACAATGCTTCATGAAACATCAATTATTGCGTCTTAAAGAAAAGGGACATTCGAAATTGAAAATCGCTGAGAGAATGAGTTGATTTCAGGTGATTGATCAGATGGAGAACAGAGTGTACGTGCAGATGGATAAGGTACCTTTCTCAATCTCTAGATGGAAGGACTTCTCTCTGATCTTTGATCTCTCTCAGGACACTCAAACTTCTCTCGATAAACAATTCGCCTTCGTTTGTCAATTGGCAGCAGGACAAGCAGCCCTTGCAGCCAATGGAAGTCAAGAGGAATACAAGTGAGAGAGAGAGACTCCTCCCATTGATAAGCTCCGCCCCCTTCTAGACTACCGCCCACTCCCATCTCTCCTCTTCAACCATCACCTTCGATTGATAATCGTCTATCGATTGATCCTCCACGGTTAGATCAATTCTCATCTTCCCTCTTATCTCCTCTCTTCTTAGTGGCACAACTCCATTATCTTCCAAATCAACAGATGCGTATGCTACAATGATGAAGGATCCCATCGTTCCCATTGTAAGAGAATCTTCCCTCCATCCCTACCATTCATTCCCTCTTCTCTCAGAATTCTGATTCCATCCGTCGAGTCTCTGCAATCTCTCGTGATAATCACTTTGGCAATTGGCCAATTCCTGGAGCGAAACCATTTAGTTTGGAGATGAAGGTGAGATGAGAGAGACTTTCTATCGAAGAGGAAGATTCATTCTAGCCAATAGCCTCATGGCCTCATCTTCCTCCTTCTCCTTCTGTAGTTACTCCTCCTTCGAGAGATGAATACGTTAGACCGGGTATGATCATCCATTCCATCCCCTTTTTTTTACTCTTCTTCCTCTCTTTTCTCAGGTGGAATCACTCCATGGTACGCTCGAAACCCTCCTCAATTCGCTCATTCCATCGAACCAATCGTCTCTTCCTTCCCTTCTCAACGGTATCCACTCTCCCTCTCTTTCTCAATCTCTTCTTCATTCTCAGTCTAACTCCTCCCATTGGTCCTCCTCTCACTCCGGCCACGCCTCCTCCACGTGCTCCGCCCATGCCACGTCCATTCAATGTAATCGATTGATCGAGGGTACTGTGTCAGATCAGATCATTGCAGGACCAGAGAGATCTTCCCATCCATCGGCCATCAATGCCCATTGAGAATACTCATCCATTCGTCTTTTCTCCTCTGGTTGGAGTTCGAACAGAATCGATCTCCATGGGGAAAGATTCATCCGCGGAGGTATGACATACATTGATTCCGTCAATCGATAATCCCCTCCAGATTCAGGCTCATCCTTGGAATGACGGAAGAGTGCTCGCTTCTTCCGATGAATACGCTGTTGGTCCCATGCTGAATGGAGGAGGTTCAGTATTGAAGAGCGATGCAGAGCTAATCAATCGATATCAGGGACGACTCTTCCTGCAGCGAGAACCACCGTAAGACCCGGATTCCATGCAGTCGCTGCTCATGAGAGTGATGAAATGTGAGTGATAGAGATATTGAATGAACAATCAATACGTTGCCTGATTCAGGAGCGTTCAAGCCGGATACAGTATTCCTCCGATTGAGTCCCCGAAGGAATTCCCTCAGAAGACAACTACAGTTTCTGTTCCCGAAAGAGTCGATGGTACCAATTTTCTTCAAGTGCTGAGAACCTCGACTCATCTTCAGAGATCACAGATGGGACGGTCAACAAGGACTTCACTACTCCTCCCGTCTCTCATAGCGTCGATTTAGATGAAGATAGGAATGAAGAGAATCGGATAGACAACGATAAGTAAGGCTTTCTGTAGATAACAACGATATCAATCTCAACTCAGGGCGATGGACAGAATGGTGGCCTCTCAAGATGCCTCTGCTGTGAACACTGCTGTCTTCCTCGAGATTCAACAAGGATTGGGTAGCGCATTCCATTGATCTGTAAGACCTTCTTTCCATTCAGGACCCCACGAATCAACGATTACTCGACCAGTGAAGATTGGAGACAATATCACTCTAGTTGTCAGATCAAAATCAGCTCTGAGAGGTGAGTGATGAGGAGTTGAAGAATGGCTGATCTTTGATCTTAGGAGAGAAAGAATTCGATATGTTCGTTCACTCCTGCTTCGCTACTGACGGACCAGGCAACACTCGGATTGAACTGATCGATAAGAATGGGCGAGTCTACAGTAACCCTGATCGGTGAACCGTAATCTTCTCCAGATGCGTCGCTCGTCCTACAGTAGTCTGGCCGATGTCTCGAGAGAGATCTCCCGATGGACAACAACTCTACTTCTTCCGTATCTCAGCATTCAAATTTCCTGGTCCAGACGATGTCTACTTCTCTTGTTCAGTCGATATGACACCCGGCCATATTGTTCCCGTGAGTGAGAGAGGAAGAAGAAAGAGAGGGATGAATGCCCATTCAGGAGATCTGTCGAGCATCGACGTCGAGAAAGAGAAGAGAGCTACTGAATAGAGCATGGATTGAAGGATCCGCCAATTCAGTCCGATTATTCGATAATGTCAAAGTGAGAGTGGAAGATGAAGAGAATCAACGATTTCAGAGAGAAGGTAGGATCACCTTCAAATCTCAATCTGATCATTGATCTTTCAGCTCTTCCCTTCTCCGAATCAGATGTTCCATCCACTTTCTGTCTCGATCCCTCAATGATTCTAATCTCTCTAGTCATTTTAGCTGTTCTAATCACTTCTCTCATTATATCGACAATAATCTCAATTCGATTATCAATTAAACTTCATAATCTCTCAATGGCAAAGATCTACTAATCAATTGTTATTCTCATCATCAATGAATACGTGTATCTTGCTTTAGTTCTCTTTCCATTCATCTACTTATCCGTTTACAAATTGTCACAACTTCCGGTTTCTAATTTCAGTCTAGAACAAATAAAATGTTCTCTTCACTATAACTAGCTTCTAAGATTACTCCAGATTCAAGAACCATTTTTTTATCTACGAAATTTGAGATCGAAACATAGGAAAGATCGGATGGGAGATCGTAGATAGAACACGTTGACTAGATTATATCCACAGTGTATCACAGTGTACAATCGACTAGAATTAATTAGGCAATTCATAAATTAGTATCTACAAAGGGCAGTGGGCGTGGTCTACGACAGGAGTGCTTTGATCTGTTGTGCAGTACTCTTCCTTCTGGGTGCAGATCGAGTGGAGGGACGAGGAGCTGTCGACGTCTTCTCCCCCAGGTCACGACTGAAGAAGAGAGAGAGGAGAGTGATGCCCCCCCCCCCTCTCACTCACCGATACGAGTAGAAGAGTGCCTCTGGAGGACGATGCTCAATCGGATCGAATGAAGGAGGAGGAGGCAACTGCAAGAAGAGAATCAATCTCAATGGAGGGATATCAACTGTACCTTCTCGGTTCTGATATTGTTGCCAGTGTACGCTATGGCCTTCAGTTGCCATTCTCCCTTCTCCTCATCGTAGACTACGTACTCAAAGAAGAATCAATTACAACCTAATCATTTTAACGCCTAATACAACATTTTAAAATATTAAAAAGAGTGCGAAAGAGTACCTTCTCAATGAGTTCTAAATATTCATCAGGAATAAACTCGTTGATGATGGTCATCTAGAAGTAAATAAAAGTTCTTTCGATCCCCATTAATACCACTTACATTGAGTAGTAATTGTTTCCTCAGGTGTCTTACACTCTCGAGTAAACCCTCCATTTCTCTCTGATGTTCCATCTCTACATCCGATAATTCTGCTCGAGTCTACAATCAACAATTGATTAACTACTGTACTTCTTCCTTTTCTCACCATTTTGATCTCTCCCACAATCTCAGTCAATTTCTGTGTCACTGAGTCAGTTTGGTCTTGCAGGGAAGAGTAGCTGGAATGGATTACGGTATCCTCCTATCCCTCTCAACAATAATCTCTAACTTCTCCTCTATCTTCTCGTGTTCATGATTCCTCGCAGCCAATCTCTCTTTCAATCTCATTTCTTGTTCTCGTGCCAATTCCAATTCTCGATTCGATTCAGAGAGAAGACGAGCCTTCAAAGGAGACTCTCGATCTTTCCTTCCTCCCTCTTCTCTCACCTGTTGCTCAGCCTTCTCGAGTAGATTCTCTCCTCCAACAATCAATTTACTCTCAATCTGTCCTAATTTGGCCCTCAATGATTCGTGTTCCTCTCGAGCTCTGCAAGTACTTCGTCTCCCATTGATCAGTCATCAATCGGACAAACCTCCTCAATTCCTTCTCCCTCTCTTCCAATTCCTCCGTCAACTTTGATCTCGTCTCTTCTTCCAATCCCTTTCTTGCCTGAAAGATTTCCCTTCCCCCATCTTCTTCTACCAATCACTACTCTTCCATCAGACTACCGTACCTCTAACTCTTCTCTCTTCCCTGCCAATTCCTTCTCCATCGCAGCCATTTTCTCTTCCCATGCAGCTCCTCCTCGAGATCTGCAATACTCTACTCCCTGTCTGCCTCCTCCCTACAGTAATCTCTCCCTCTTCCGTACCTCCTCAGATCATCCAAACTCGCACTCAATCCTTCAGCACTTTCCTCTCCATTCTCTTCATCTTCTTCCAATTGAGCACGTAGAGTCTGCAGAAATATCTCCCTCCTTCTCTCAATGCATCTCAATAACTCACAGCCAGTTCAGTCTGGAATTTCCTCAACAGAGCATCCTTGGGATCTTCATTGATTCTCGCAACATTCTGGATATTCTTCGCTCTATTTGCATATCTGAGAGTGGATAGAGACTCGTCGTAGTTGTAAGAGGCGGGACCAACGTTCGCTATCTGAAGTGGAATATGCATGATTAATGAGTTGTTCTGCATTATAATGCCAAACAAATGATCAAAGTGAGCTCACCATAACAGTCTTCGAATTTCCTCCGAGAGAATCTTGTAAGAGACGGGTCAGTTTAGAATTTCTAAAATGATTGTCATTATTCTCTTTGCAACTGATCGATCTGCTCACCTATAGGGAACGTGGGTCGACTTATTGTCCACTAATGCAGAAATGACATTACCCAGAGTGGAAAGGGACAGATTTATTTTAGCTGCTTCCTGCAACGAAATTCGTAAGAACTATATTGATTGATCTACTGTACCTTCAATCTCTCTCCAGTCGTTCCCGTCTTACTCTGTCGTTCACTCCCTGCCAGATCCACCAATTGGAGTTTACCCTGAATCAATCGATCGATCAATACTTATTCTTCTATCTACCGTATACCTGAGTGACATGTCCTCCATCCTTACTCGATTCAATGGTCACAGTGAATATAGCATGTGATCGACTACTCTCTACATTCATCAGAGTTGCTCCCACTTTCCCTGCGATTCAAAACTTGCTTGCTAAATAAGTTTGATATAACTCACTATTCTTATTGCCAAACTCCATAATCTTGAGCATATGAGAGGCAGAGGAAACAGTTACAGATGAGAGATTCTTCACATAAACTCCCACATCGGGACGTTCCTTGATCTCCAGATTCTGGCCTGAGAATATATTACTGATTCTAATCGATCTTCTCAATCAACAAACCTTGTCCTTCTTTAGCCAATAGATCTCTCACTTCCTCGTTGTATATTTCCATATAAGAAACTCGAACAAGAAATCTACAATTTCTCGTTGTAACATAATTCTTATATCTCCAAAGAATGCTTACGTTCGTTCAGATCCACAATTCGCAATGTGATCGAATACATGAGCGAAACTGTTTGGGATGATTCCTGAGAAGAGAAAGAGACTGCATCTCTCTAATCTACAGTATACCTTTCATCTCTGCTTTCTCTAAATCTCCAGTCATAGTATGCGTCTTTCCCGTACCCGTCTGACCATAAGCGAATATCGTACCTCAAACAATTCGATACTCCTACAGCCCTCACTCTTCCCTACTCACCATTATATCCCTTGAGTACATTCTCTACAATTGGTCTGGCAGCAACATTGTACACTCTCATTTGATCCGTATCTGGACCAAATACTGCATCGAAGGCGAAGGTTCGTTCTGGGTCCTTGAAAGAGATTCATCGTCCCTCTTCTCATTCATTCTCTCTCATACCTCAGAACTGGCAGGATTCCTCAATCTGAGTACATTATTCTCAGTATCAGAAGAGACGGCAGTTTTGTGTCCCTGATTGATCTCTTGAGCGGACAGAGGACGACATCTCACTACAACCTTCACTGATTCCGACTCGTCCATCCCCCCCTGGAATCCTTCTCTTATCCATCTCTCACAAGTAAGGCTGTGCTTCTTCATTCAGTGCTTCACAAGTGCATTCACTCTATTCATTCTAGATAGAATTCATCGACGATTTCATCTCAACGTCTTCCTGTGCTCATTCAATTTCCCATTCTTCATAAATTAGCTTTATTAATAATATTATGAGTATTGAGTGGATGGAAGGGAGAAAGGGTTAGCCTAGAAGAATGTTTGGAGAACCAAATTACTCGAGAGGGTATTGATCTTCTGATCAAGAATGAATGAAAAGGGACGAAACTAATACAGAAATAGCTGGAATTATATTCTTCTTCCGCACATAATTCGACTATACAATTGAAACCATACACATTTTATAGCAATTCTTTGCGTCATTTGTTTGTTCGGCAGAAAGGAGGAATTTTGATGGAATTTGGTAGGATAGAAGGACAGTGTAAAGAGTAGAGAATATCAAGAGAATAAGTAGAAAAAGAAGAGATTATCAATTGGTTGTCTATCAATGGGAGTGGAATACGGTAGATGGGATCGAGCATAGATAGTATGGGTGAGAATGAATGGGGAGAAGGCAAGAGACTAGAAGAGACAGGGATGGATGGGGGAGATACAACCTCAGTGTACAGTACAAGTAGTCAATGGAAGAGAGAATGAACGAAATATATTGACTCATTAGAGAGAAAAGGATAGCACTTCTCAATTGGTAAGAAGGAAGGACATTACGATTCTACGACAGATGCATTGTATTCATGGAGGAACAGCTTTGGTCGCGAATTCCATCAATCGACGAGCATACTGGAATGGATCCCTTCCCCTCCTCTCCCTTCTCCTCTCTCCTCACCTGATCTGGCTTGACAGTCGAGATATTCTCCGCATCACTTCCATATTTGACAGTCTTCGCGGCAGTTGCCGATCTCTTCTTGATACCGTAGTAAGTGAGAATATCGACCAGACCGATGAAGTAGATCAGCTTAGACGAGTGCTCTGCAACGAACAGATTCCTTCCCTCTCCTCTTTCATTCTCTCTCCATTCACTCACCAGGACTGCTAGCAATAGCATAGAATTCATCATCGAGATCGGGTCCACCAGAGGGCGGAGGAGGGAAGGCACCCGTTGACGGAATCGGAGAATCGGGAGGAGTCGGACCTGAGAAGAGAGAAAGGATGAATCATCTTATATCGTTAGGTACTTGCAGTATACTCCATTCTTCTCCACCCCATCTCATCCCTCCCTTCTTCCCTTCCCTCCTCACCCAATTCGTCTCCACTCTCTTCACTCATCTCAGCAGGACGGGCAGATGCATCCGCTGCCGCCCGATCGCAATCGTGGATACCTGCAGAGAGAGGTCATCTTCTTCCCTTCCCATCCTCTCCCCTTACCGAGTAGCAGCGAGTAATCCATGAGATTGCTCTTGCTCAGCCAAGCCGTATCTCCAGCCAGCATCTCGAGAAGAAGAGTACGCGCCTCCTGAATCAATTCCTTCCCTCTACCGTACTCCCTTTCCCTCCCTCTCTCCCTCTACCGTACCTCGGGCAGTCTCAACTTGATATTCTCCTCAAGGAAGTCATTGTCCTTGAGAGTGGGCAATTCCTTCGCCTTCTCTTTATCCGATGCAGCACGGGATACGGTAGATCCCTGAGATATCGATAATTAGCCCTCCATCCCTCACTCCCTCCTCTCCCTTCTCCTTCCCCTTCTGACTCACCTTGAGATCGTACTTGGAGTGGACTGCGTACTTTCTTCCGAATACATTCCTCATGATCTGCAAGTCGATCATTAGTAAACCTCGCATCTTCCATTTGCACTCACTGCACCATCATGCACACCACCTCACTCACCATGAGATAAGTCTCGGTTCCTTCGATCGTCAATCGGAACATAGCGAGGAATTGAGGAAGAAGAGTCTTCCCTTGCTGGAATCAATCCCTTCCATCTATCTCCCTCTCTCTCTTCTTCTCCTTACCTTTCCGACGACATATTCATGGTAGGACTTGAGAATGGAATGGAGTTCAGCCACTGCTTCCGAGTCCATCGTCTGCAATTCGGATTCATTCTCAATTGTCTTCCCCCTTCCCTTCTCAATCTATCTTCTCATTCTGCCCTTCTTTCCTTCTTCCTCTCTCGACATTTACTTCCACTTCAATCTGGGGTATCTCAATGAAGGGAAGAACCCATTGAATGTCCCTCTCCAACTTCCTCCCCCTATTCTCTCTCCTTTCTCTCCATTCTCTACTCTTCTCTGATCGAGGAAAGTATGTAGTCCATCGAGAGATTCATCTCATCAAGTACAAACTCTTTTTTGTCACTCCTCTCCCTTCTCTTTTGATGGCCAAAGAGAGGAGAAAGACTCTTCTCGTCTCTTCTCTTCTCTTCAAGAAGTCCTTCCTAACTCAGTTACACAGATTGATCTCACAATCGACAAAGGGAGACTACCAAACTCTTACTACCAAACTCAATTCCCCTCGCAATAACACTGGCAATTCCGAACATCCCTATCAAACAATTATCGCCGGCTTCGACCAATTGACCATCGAAGAAGGAAGACGCGAGTGGTTCATTGGGTGATTTCTCACTAGAATCTTCGAAGAAAATCCCCATATGCAGTAAATCTGATCTTTTGAACTCGTCTTCCCTCTCTCTCTTTCGTTCTAACTTCTAAATATCTTCCAAATTCCCTCGGGTGTTGAAAAACAAGAGAAGAAGTTGAACAACTCGAATAGGAAAGATAACAAATGGATAGTCTTCTTCTCCATTCTCCCCTGTGATTCCCCCCCCCCTCTCTCTTCCTCCCTCCTCCTTATCCATCTCCATCTCTAGAGATACTCAATTGTTGTGAGAGGATAGACAACAAATCAGAGAGAATGCAGCAGTTACTTCCCTCATAATTTCCCCTTGCCCCTCTCCTTCCTACTTCTCCCTTTCTCTCCTCTCGTTCAGCAAAGCAATGATCAGATTTCCCCCCCCCCCCCCCTTTTCACCTTAAACTCTCCCATTCTCTCGTGTCCAATATGTTTCTTCCCCAATCCAGAACTCCCTTCGAAATCGTCCTAAATTTCTAGCTTCTCTTGTAGGAATACAAAGCATCTAATCAAAACCAATCGCACTTGAGTGAGAAAGTGTATTCAATGTGATCACAGATTCATCTCGTTGGTCATAATAGATTCCATTGGATGGAAGAGAGAAGGAGGTATCACATATCATTGTTGTCACCATCCAAAACAGAAGAAGTAAACTCACGTAGAGTAATCGTCAATCGCATTCAAAACATTCTCTATTCTATTTTCATACCGTAAGAAAAGGTGCACCTATCGCCTTGCCATTCCTATTCTTTCTCAAATTTCTCTATTTTCATCCATTAATCTCTTCATTTTTCCCTTTTACTTCCCTTTCTTCTTCTCAGTTGTCTTCCCTTCTGGGAATAACAGAGATTTATCCCACGTAGAGTGGAAGGAGAGAAAGAAAGACCCTTTAGAGGAGTCTCATGACATCATTGATGGGAAGACTCCCTTCTCCATCTCTCTTCCATCCCCTTCCCCCCTCCCTTCGTTCCCCTATCCATCTTCTCACCTTGATGACAAACTTCTTATCATGGGAGATGAAGAATCTTCCTCCTCCGACATCCTGATCGGGTTCGGGTTCGTAGTGAGTGAGAGAACGAAGGAACTGAAGAAGGAGAGACGATCAAGAGAGAGGAGAGAGGAGCGAGGGGGGGGGGAACTAACCTCATAGTGATCGACTCCGAACGTCTCTCTCAGATGGCGGAACACATTCGGACAGTACTCCTTCACCTGAATATTTATTCATGTAATAACATAACTACGAATAGTTTATGTAGATGACTGTTCATCGTCAGTTGACTGTATTCAAACAGTTTGACCTCATGGGCGAAAAAACCCTCTTGGTAGAGTGATTGAAAGGTAGAAGTAGACTAAACACACACTGCTTCCATTCCTTCCATTCACATAAACTATCTCTCAATTGACTACTCGAACGAAAGGATGAAAGAAGGGGATCAATCTGGGTACGAATGAGCTCCCTTCCTGCCCTCCATCTTCTCTACCTCTACTGTTAACTTCCTTCCTCTCTTCACTTCCCATTTGCATTCCCCATGTGACTGATAAGTCGATTGAAAAGGATGGGAAGTAGAGATGGAGTAGCGAAAAATTGAGGAGGTGCATGCCTCACCTACAGATCTACTAGGATTATTTCCACATTTTCTATTTCTCCCCAATATTTCTATAGATTCCTCTCCTACTTCACATGTGGTCTATTCATTCCCTCCCCATCTTTTCTCTCTCATTCTCTACCTCATTCTATCTTCTATCTTCTATCGAGTGAGTGAGAACAGAGAATGGATCATTAACTTATCCATCCGTTGAGCACTTCTCATCGTAAAGATGTGAAGGGAGAGAGAACCCATTTGATACTCACTCACAAGGGAAAAATGAAGTGTATACCTTGAAATGGCTGGGCATATTGTCCTTGTTGAATGCATGATTATCGATCTTTATCTTCGAATATGCCTGCAATCAATATCATTCTCAGCATACCGTACTCATCTGGTCCATAAATGAATGACGAACAGATCAACTCGGCTACCACTACAATCAGCTGGTTTCCTTATCAGTGAGATCAGTTGAGATCATCACAGAACAGTCAATCCCTTCTCTCCCCCCCCCCCCCC
>LS511246.1:600248-637207 GCA_900490845.1 Pristionchus japonicus | reverse complement strand
ATTTCTTCCCTCTCTCTCTCCATTGACATTTCCATTGTGGGCGCAGCTACTACTTACTTGGACATTCAACTACTCAAAGGACTTCTCTACTCTCTTATTCCTTCCTTCTATTCCTTCTCTTCTCTACCCTATGAGAGTGAATGGAAGATGGAGAGAATCACTCATAACTCCTACTCCTTTCTTCTTAGTCTTTCACATAATTCGATTATGAGAGTGGAAAGGAGAGATGCTTCGTTTTCTATCATCTTCCACATACTCAAATCAACCAATTAACTATCGTTAAGAGAGAACCCTCTGCACGTAAATTCAGAATCCTATCGGACACAAATTGGAGTTCAAAAGGAGTATCACCCGAGTTTAGATGATATATTGGATACGAACCTTGGCACGGAATAGTTTCCATTTGGGAACGAGAACCTTCTTTCCCTTGAGTTTGCCGAGAGATCTCGGAGTCTTCTTAGAGGACATCCTGAGAGACGCAAAGAGACGGGAAGAAGGGAAGGATGACGGAGTCGATGGAGACGAGACTACTGTAACAGGCATACTGTAGAGAGGGAGAGGGGTACTGTAGATGGAGGGAGATGGACGATGGGAGGAAGAAGGAGATGGGAGTGTACTCAAGACTGAATGAAGAGGGAGGAGAGAGGGATAGGGTTGAGACAGAGAATAGAAAACGAAGAGAGGGGATACAATTACTTTATGATTTCCTCTCTCGACTCCGCCCCCTTTCGGACTCTTTCTCGTGCAAATTAATGAGGAAGTGATAAGGATGAATGAGAATCGAGATATCGACTGTTTATGAGACCATGACAAAATAATTGAGTATATTCTCTATACTAATGAGGACAAGGGAACTCAATAAATCATCGCCTACGAGAGAAACGGAAGAAGTTCGAATTCATGGGAAAGAAGAGTCATAAAAGTGAGTGGTTGAATGTAAAAGCGTCCCATGACCAAACGGAGAAGAGAAGAGAAGAAGAAGACGTGATTGACGAGATAAGAAAGATTAAAGTGATAAGAGAATGAGATGGGAAGAGAGAGAGAGACAGATAGGATGAACTCATTCAGATGGAGAGACTAGTTCATGCTAGAGAAGAGTCGATTCACTTACTGTTTCATGATCAAACGAGAAAGAGAAAGAGATGAATCTATCGATGTCAACCCACTCTGTACTCATCTCTCTTTCTCTCCTTCTCACTACTTCCAATATATTCTCATTCTCTGTTCTCTTCCTCTGAATTCATCTCCATCTGATGAATGGACACGCTAGTCACCGCCAGATATGAGAGTGTCATCCACAGATTATGAGAGGAAGAGGAAGATCAAAGATCAAATGGACCACTCATGACATTCGAGAGAGAATCGGATAGAAGAGGACGGTAAATACAGGGACGGTGGAAGGAATGAAAAAAGAGGAAAGTAGAGAGAAGGGAATATTGAAAGAGAAGTTGGGGATATGGACGATGATGATCTGTACGGAGAGAAAGAGAAATAGACAATGGAATAGACGATTCAATCATTCTCGCAATCCCTTTTGTATAACATTCCTTATGATTAGTCATGGAAGGATTGCACACAAAAATGATCGAACTATTCGAGCACTAGAGAAATATAGGGGAAGCGACAAAAAGCGCTCGCATTGACTGGAAAACGGTGAAAGATGGATAGATAACCGAATGAACCTCGATGAGAATCGAAAGAGAGAAAGTGTAGGTCACGAATGAAATGGATTCAGGGGTAGAGAGGAGGAGATAAGGAAGGGTTTAGTTTAAAGAATGGAAGAGAGATGGGAGAATGGAGGAATGGGGAAGAGGAAGGGGGCATCCATAGTGAGGGAGGGGAAGAAAGACTCCCTCCACTCTACACTTCCATATTGACGGGAGTTGGGGTAGAGATGGAAGAGAAGACTCTCTCATTCAACCACACTCTCTCGTATACCCTCTAGCATACACCACTCATGCGTCTTGAGAATGAAATACGTCAAGAGAAGGAATTGAATTGTATAGTTGAGATGAGCGGAGACATAGTTTAGTGAACTTCAGTATGTAGATCAGAAATAATGACTGATAGAGGGAAACATACAAATGGCATGCAGTGATTAACTATTTGTATTTATCACTCTGAGTACATAACCAATTATACATAATACGATATGCTCATGTTTAATTAAATATGAAGAACAGGAAATGATTAATCACAAAATGTAAAAGTAATGCATGACTACAGATATATCAAAATATCAAAGTTGTTCACTCAATGGTGAGCTCGATAGTTTCTCATCTACAACATTCTCACTATTGTCTCCCTCATCTACAGTATTCTCCTCCTCTTCCTTCTTCTCTTCTACAATAATCTGCTGACTTCTTCTTCTCAATTCAATCATCTTCTTCATAATTCCTTTCCATTTGTCTCCATCTCCCAGATTGTACACTAATAGTCTTCCATGGTCATTCCTACAAGCATAACGATACTCCAATCAGTCTTCCTTCCCATCTCCGTCTCCTCCATCATCCTTCATTCTCTCCCTCACCTCACATAACTCCTTGCGAACTGCTCTCCATCCTTGGTCGGTTCACTGAATACAACTCGTGAAGAGGGAATGGCCAGAGAAAAGAAGCTGCAATGGGTCATCCACCCTTCCACCCCCCCCCTCTCCTCTCCCCTCCTCCTCTCTCCTCCACTCCTTCCTACCTCTCTCTTGCAGTATCAACCATCATCTTCGCAATTCCTCTTCCTCTCATTTCCTCATTCACCCACAGGCGATTCACTCCCATTAATTTATCAGCACGTATCATCTAAAAATATTAAGTTTGAATAATAATTATGCTAGTGTTGCATTTTGCACAATGGCCATCACTTTCTTCTCGTCCTATTTCATTTCTACCCTTGTCCCTCATCCCGATAGGCCGTTCCCTCCTTCTCTTCTCTTCTCAACAATGCAGGCCACGGAACTGAGCTCTATGATTGACAAAGTCCTCTCAGGTACTCCATTCCATCATCTCCCTCTCTCTCATAATATTCCCTTCTCAGTCAATGATCGGACTCAGCCTTCTCTCACTAATTGCATCACGGAAGAATCGATTCAGAGGTTGCTCGTGGTAGGATAGACTGGACAAATCACGATGGCATCTACCGTAATCCAGATGGCTCGTCAAGTGTTCCTATCTCAGCCAATGATGCTCGAGATCGAAGCTCCTATGCAGGTATACGGTACCATCCAATCGATTGATCGATCGACAGTGACACCGTAGCCGTTGTTGAGGTGTGTGCTGACATCCATGGACAGTACTCCGATCTACTTCGAATATTCGCAAAGATCGGCTGGCCTCCCGATAGATCGTATCTGTTCCTTGGAGATTACGTCGATAGAGGAAGGTGATGAGTGAATAGAGAAGGAAGAAGGGAGATCAAAGATCAAAAGTACAGACAACAACTGGAAGTGATCATTCTACTGACTGCATACAAGTGCAAGTACGCAGAGCAATTCTTCATGCTTAGAGGGAATCACGAGTGTCGACCTGTGAATAGAGTGAGCCATCCTCCCTCTATCTCCTCCCCTCCCTTCACTCTACCGTATTCCTCAGGTGTACGGGTTCTTCGAAGAAGTGAAACGACGCTATTCAGTCAGACTCTACGAGGACTTTCAGGTTGCAAATCAATGATGACTCCCCTACAGTAACCTTCGTATTCCTCTCAGGATCTATTCAATGTGATGCCATTGACGGCATTGATCGGAAGTCGGATATTCTGCATGCATGGAGGACTCTCGCCCGATATTCGATCGTGGAGTGATCTCAGAGATATCAAGGTACGGTAGATTGGATACGGTAGAATAATGGGAGATCATACGATTGAAGAGACCTCTGGAAGTGGGAGAGACTGGATTGGCTGTTGATCTACTATGGTCCGATCCCGAAGAGAATACAAATGGATGGCAGGATAGTTCTAGGTGAGAGAGGGACAGAGACCCTTCCTCTCACCTCCTATCCATTCAGAGGGATCTCCTTCACTTTCGGAGCTGATATCGTCCAGACATTCTGTGAGAAGATGGACATCGATCTCATTGCGAGGTATGCAACAGATGAATGATACTCAATGAATTATTCTCATTCAGAGGTCATCAAGTTGTCATGGATGGATACGAATTCTTCGCTGGTCGTCTTCTCGTCACAATCTTCAGTGCTCCGAGGTATTCACTTGATGACAAAACAAAAATGCCACGAGCCGGGATCGAACCGGCGACCTTTCGATCTTCAGTCGAGCGCTCTCCCAACTGAGCTATCATGGCTGTGTTGAGGTACTGCGGAGAGTTCGATAACAAGGCGGCGTCAATGAATGTGGCCTCGGGACTGCTCTGCTCATTCACTGTGCTCAAACCGACTGGACAACTCAAGATTCGAGTGCCTAAGGATCGACCCAAGAGGGGAAGAAAGGTGAGGAAGAAGAGAGGAAGGGAAGGAAAGAGGAAAAGCATTCCAGGGAGAGGATGTATATCCCAAGATGTCAGCTGAGAATTGACATCTTCCCCATGATCAAGAGACATTGTTACCTAGCAATCCCGAATAAATGAATTCGATGTCATGTGATAGTATGCAGACAACAATCTAGTGGGAAAGACTGACCTTCTCTCCATCGACATCAATGGCTCTGCATATTGACTCTGCGAGTAGTACTCCTGCTATCGAAGAGATTCCCTTTATAGAGATTCCAATTAATTCCAATCACTCATCAAAGATCACCTTTTCATCTCGGGAGATGGCCATGAATGCTTTTCTTCGTGGTTGAATGGAAGAGATAAGAGGAGATCGAGATGATGAGGGAGTGGGATCCGAATAAGTCGACGATAGATTACTATTCCACATCGACCCTTCTTCTGTGTATCCCAACGATGCATTCACGTGATTCTGAAGAGGGAAGGTCTGTTCGAGCACATGGATCAACTACAGTACCTTGACTATCTCCTCCACTTTAGCCTTAAGATTGTCAATTGAGCATCCCTGTTCTACCTGAAATCTCCCCCAACTCGACCACTTCCTTCATATTCTTACCTTCAATACAACAATGCAAGCCCCAGTGCGTGGATATGAAGGATGACCCGGAGCGATAGACAGTACTTTCCTTAATAGAAACATTGAGTTTGGAGGTATACAGTACTTACTCACTTCACCCATCCATCAACTGTGAATTTCTTGACGAATAGTGCTTTCTTTCCCTCTGTTCCATCACAGAAACTATTGTGATAAGTGACATCTTCCTCCGCATCGAGGGAATACACCATATCGCACTGAACATCCTCATTCCTCTAATTGAAACCGAGAGGTAGACTACCTTCTCACACTTCTGCGCTCCAATCTTAGCCTGTCCCGCATCAAGTGCCATCTGTCCATCTATCTTGCATATTCGTCGTCTCTTCGCACTACCAGAGGGAGAACCTTCCATAATAATTGCAACACACATTTCCCCCGAACACTCACTTTTGGATTCATCGAAAATAGCTTGGCCCGGTCTCTTCTTGCTCCCACTAGAGAAGAAATCACACATCAATTTCTGACCCGACATCACCAGCTGAACACACTCCTTAGAATTAGCCCTTGTGGCGAAGCATCCGCAAAATATGTTCTTCGATCCTCAAACGAATCAGTGTAGAACAAGGTGAATTCAAATAACCGTACTATTTATTTAAATCTATTGAAACAAAGAAAACAACGAGGAAAACAAGTGAGATACCTTAGATTGATGTCCAGGACAGGAATTTCATCGCAGAATGAAAACAAACTACACATGTATTGTGCCATACTATAAACATCTAACAACTATTTCATACCTACATGGGAACTGTCTATACGAGCAATTCATGAGAACTTTTGAAGGGGAGCAAACAAATAACAGACAACGAAAGATCCTATTTGGCGAAAGGCGAATTGGATGATTGGCTGAGATAGGGGAGAGATCATCTTAGAATCCCATACCGCCCATTCCTCCCATGCCTCCCATTCCACCTCCAGCGGGGGCAGCGGGCTCAGGCTTGGGGATCTCAATAACAACGGCCTCAGTCGTAGCCAAGAGAGAAGCAACTCCGGCAGCGTCCTGCAGGGCTGTGCGGATAACCTGTAATCACAATTATTTAAATAATTATACGAGCAGCGAGTTGCCCTTTAACAGTGCGACATTTTTAACCACGTTACCTTGGTGGGGTCAATGATTCCGGCCTCGTACATGTTGACGTACACATCGTTCATAGCATCGTATCCGAAAGAGACATCGGTAGAAGAGAGAACCTGAATAGCGTAAAACTCAGTTTTGGCTCAATGGACATGATCTTACCTTCTCAACAACGGGAGCAGCTTCGATTCCGGCGTTTCTGACGATGGTAGAGATGGGCTGACGGATGGCCTTCTTCACGATGTTGACTCCCTTCTGCTGATCCTCGTTGGGTGCCTTGTAGCTCTCAAGACCCTTGAGGGCTCTGAGAAGGGCGACTCCACCACCGGGAACGATTCCCTCCTCTACGGCAGCACGAGTAGCATTGAGAGCGTCAGTGACACGGTCCTTCTTCTCTCCAACCTCAACCTCCGAAGCTCCTCCAATCTTGAGGACGGCGACTCCTCTCGAGAGCTTAGCGAGTCTCTCATTGAACTTCTCCTTCTCGTACTCAGAAGTGGACTGCTCGATCTCCTCAGAGATCTGCTCGATTCTCTTCTCGATCTCCTTGGGATCTCCCTTTCCGCGGAGAAGAAGAGTGTCATCCTTGGTGATGGACACCTCCTCGACTTCTCCGAAGTCTCCGATCTGGATATCCTCCATCTTCACGAGGTTGGCATCATCTCCGAAGATCGTCGCTCCAGTAGCGATGGCCATATCCTTCAGGGTGTTCTTACGGTTGTCTCCGAATCCGGGAGCCTTCACTGCGGCGACCTGGAGTCCGACCTGCAACAAATAATGATTATTCACTTTTTACCGAATAATAAACTAAAACCCACTATAGCAATGAGTTTACCTTGAGTCTGTTGAGGACGAGAGTGGTGAGGGCCTCTCCATCGACATCCTCAGCAATGATCACGAGGGGCTTACGGTACTTGTTGGCCAGTTCGAGAGCGGGAACGATGTCGTTCACGTTGGAGATCTTCTTCTCGCTAAGAAGGATCAACGCCTTCTCATACTCCACCTACAAATATTTCAAATATTTTCTTTTCAAATCTGCGTGAACCAAATTAGCTTCACACGCCTGTTTTCCTTACCTTAGCTCCCTTGGAGGTGTTGATGAAATAGGGAGAGATGTATCCTCTATCGAACTTCATTCCCTCGATGAGCTCCAATTCGTCGTTGAGGGTCTTTCCGTCCTTGACAGTGATGACTCCCTTGTTTCCGACCTTCTTCATTGCCTCAGAGATAAGTCCTCCGATGACTTTGTCTCCGTTAGCAGAGATGGTGGCGACCTGGGCGATCTCCTCGGGAGTGGTCACGGGCTTCGACAGCTTCTTCAGCTCAGAAACGATCACTTCGACGGCAGCCATGACTCCGCGACGGATCTCAACAGAGTTGGCTCCTCTCGAGATGTTCTCGAATCCTTCCTTGGTGATGGCACGAGCGAGAACAGTAGCGCAGGTAGTTCCGTCTCCAGCCTCCTCGTTGGCCTTGTTGGCGACATCCTGCAAAACATTACATTTACAGCGAGAACGATAAACAAATATCTTCATTGTTGTTCACTTAGTAGCTGCTACTCACACAATCACAGTACCTTCGTATAGGCGAGTGATTGTGCGAGTGATGTTATCTTATCGTATTTTAAGCACAAAGAACACCCAAAGAACGATCACTAATCGCTCAAAGTTCTACAACGGTTCCTTCAGCGCTTGATTAAGATTGAAAGGAATGAAGACGATGTTGTTTTAGGAATTTTTTTACTACAGCCTTCGCAAACTAATAGCCAATAATAATGGATAAAACAAACCTGGATAAGCTTGGCACCGAGGTTCTGGTACTTGTCCGGAAGGTCGATCGACTTAGCGACGGTGACTCCGTCCTTGGTGATCTTGGGGCTTCCCCAGGACTGCTCGATGATCACATTGCGACCCTTGGGTCCCATGGTGACGGCAACAGCATCGGCGAGCAGGTCAACTCCCACCTACGAAGTTAATTTACACAAAGAGAACCATTTTCAAACGCGTATGAAAACGTATGTTCATTATAGCCTACTTTAAGCTATTTTTAATGCATGCTCACATGATTATTATTTTTAAAAGGAAATGAACTAACAAGCATGGCCGTTCTGCCTTCAGCGCCGAACTTAACGTCCTTGGCGAAGTTTCTGCGAAGAACTGCGGCGGCAGTACGTCCATTGAGCCGCATCATCTTTCTGGAACTGAACGAATTCATTAAATATTATTGTTTCCAAAGAGAGTGGAAAATAGTCCAATTTTCGAAAGAATCTAAATTTGAGAGCACAAACAGTAGCAACTTATGCATTAGCAACACCCGGACACGCCCTCAACAGGAGATAGGCCATGTAAATAGCGTACCAACCAATGTGGGGAAAAACAACCCCAACCGCCCAAAAAGAAAGCAGAGCGAGTTCTGATGAAATTTATTTCTCGAAAATTCTGCAGTAGGACGTACTAAACGTCGGTTCACGGTTCTACTGTGCGGTTGGATTACTGTAGGATAGAACACAATATATTAGAAATCGTAGTGTTACCACCACAGACTATTAGTTTCCTTGCAGTGTGCTGCTGTGCTTTCTAAACGAATGAGCAATTGTTAATAAATATATATAGAATTGTATTAATAAGCGACAACCGCTTTTTACTGTAAATCCGAGAACCGACATCAGCGAACGGAGAACCGTCTTTTAGTACATCGCGTCATTGGTTGACCCCGCCCCCTCAACGTTCGCTGCTATTTTCCTCTGAATTTTGAGTTGACTGCCGTCTAGTTCCGTCCACTTTCATCAGCAGCCATGTTCCGCGCCGTCAGACGCCTTGCTGTAAGTGGTGATATCTACTGCTAATTTCATCGTGTTACTCGTAGTCAACGTTAAATACATGACGTAAAACAAAACAAAAATCCAAATTGGGGAGATAATTGCTGGTATTTTTTTCAGAACGGAGATCTCTTGAAGACCTTCCAGCCTCTCCATGACCGTGTCCTGGTTGAGAGATTCGCTGCCGAGGTTAAGACCAAGGGAGGAATTATGCTCCCTGAGAAGTCGCAAGGCAAGGTAAGTGTGTATTTTCAGCAAACATTTTTGTTACCGATGTAGACGACTAGTATTGTTTGGTTTGTAGGTTCTCGAGGCGACCGTCGTCGCTGCCGGACCCGGTCTTCACAACGAGAAGGGCCAGCTGATCCCCAACTCTGTCAAGGCCGGTGACCGTGTGCTTCTCCCCGAGTATGGAGGAACCAAGGTACGGAATTTATCCACCATTCTCCGCTTTCACTGTATCATGTTTGGCTCTCCGACATCTTTCCAGTTAATATATTGCAGGTGACTTTCGAGGACAAGGAATACTCCATCTTCCGTGAGACTGACATTCTCGGAAAGTTTAACTAAGCGACGTGTATCATTCCATGTTTGAACCATCGAGGATCTCTGCACGCGACTCATTAATTCTAAGAGAATCATGATAGGTTCATTATAGTAGTATCAATAGTTGTTGTTACTGTTGTTTCATATTTTGTTTGCGATTGTTCGGTGCACGAATGAGAGGATGAATTTATATTTACAATCTATGTTGCTGAACGCACGACCCGGGTGGAGTCGAGAGATCCAAAGAATTGTTGAAAAAAGTAGACAATCCTTGAAGCCACACGTAGGTGATGCTCTAGTTGGGAGACAATCAGGTAGGGACTGGGTTGCTTCAGGAATCTGTGAAAGATCCTGCTGAAGTTGTTGTTGACTTGTTGATGGTTGCTTGTAATATTTAGTATCTGTGGTCAAGAAGGGTGTTGTATCCGGAAAGAGGGGACGAGGCAAATGCAGATAGGTATCACTATATCTCATCGACTTTCACACGCAGCTGCTTACTACTTTTTTAATCACTCGTCATAGTCGAGAGTAGAGTAGTACGAAATCTCCACAGGATCCAAAAGGTGGTTTATCTGGTTGACTGCTATTGTGTACCAATGTTGGAGTCCGACCTAGGTCCCAGAGAACAACATCGTCATCGACGATTTCCAATAATCGTCGCAGATTCTATTACCAACACTCAGATCGAGAGACTCGGTGTAAAATGTGCTTGATCTGATGGAGTACTGTAACTATTTATCTCCTCGCCCAGATTAAATATATTGCAAGTGAATCTAATCAGGGAAGAATAGCTATTCTCTCGCTCCAATTCCCTTTTCTCCGTCCATTTTCGTTGCTCTTTCTCGTACTAGACGGTCGCTCCTCCCCTCTGAGCGATGGAGATTCTATGTGATGCGCCAACGTGAGTATTCCAGAAGGGGCAGTCCCTACTATTCATCAACAATATCAGATCCAATGAATCCGTTGAGAAAACTCTCAATAACACACAAGAGTTCTCGGATAAGTTCCTCAAGAAAGTCAGTTATTTTGATATTCCCATCCGCTCAGGTGGTGGTTTCAGCTGGAATCTCGAGTGAATCGATTCCATGTGAGAATGGCATCTCAAGTGAATATCATCGAGAGTCAGAGAAAACTCGTCGAATTGCTCAGAAAGTGAGGAGATCTCTCAGAATGAATTGAAGATGAGTGATCAATTTGAGAGTGAAACGTCAGAGGGAAAGAAATGAAGAACAGAAGACGAATTCATCTGCCACATCTCCTAATACTACCACTACGAGTAGAGTTATCAGCCATCAGAGAGATAATGAATCTATCTATTTAAGAGAGCAAGAGTCCCCAGGAGTACTACGGTAGTTTGGAGTTGAAGTGTACTGTAGAGGATGTGAGATGGATGAGGGTGCAGTAGAGGAAGACACTTATTGCATTCAGCTGCTCAAGGATCTCGAGGGACTCAAGAACTTCAATCAGACTCGCAAGTATCTTCCTGAAGTGAAGATTCCCGTATGGAAAGACTACGGTAGACGATGACTATCTCTTCTCTTCAGCACATCTACGATCACTTCACTACCGTATTGAGCAAACTAGAGAAGGGACTGAAGGAGATGAATATTCCCGATTCTGAAGTGGCTGGAAACATCGGTATCTAACTACCTAATACATCTCGTACACTACTTCTTCATTCCAGATTGTCCATCAGACTTCTCGACGGATCCAAGTGGAAACAGCCACAAACGACGCTAATCCATTCCATCACGGGTTACTGTAGAAGCCGTCTCCACTGACTCATACGATTCGATAAACCCGACTGTTGGCAATCGATGAACGATGAAGTACTGTAACTGACATTGTTTGAATCATGATCAATACAATATGAAGTTTTATCACAAATCACAGTCCCGCATGACAAACAATAAATAAAGCGTAGCGTAAGATTAGTTTAGGCTCTTAGCCGTTAAATATTAGTCTTTAGCATCACAGTTTAGAAGTAGGTAATGGCACGATGGATAAAGGGAATATTATACAATTTGGTCCTTGATAGCTTCCAACCACTCATCATCCAATTCGATCTCTTCCTCCAGATATCGAATCATTCGTTTTGATCCAAAGAAGTCTGTTGCACGTACACGTTTAGGATCCTGAATGGCGAAGTGAGTGGAGGGAAGGATGAGAGTGATTACCTTGGAATAGTTGTCAGTGCTCACTCCCACAGTAGAGAGACATTGCTGATAGTTGCATGCTTCCAGATAATCCTAAATGTTATACGCTTACTCATGTTCTTTGCCTTTTAGAACAATTTAGAAAAGAGGAAGTAGTATGAGATGGATACCTGCATGGAAGCAGTCGAGTTCAATCCCTTCATCTTCTCATCGAAGAATCGGAGAGTGAAGTGGGAATAACTAAAGAAATAGTTAGCGGTCGCTAATCAGTCTCTCACTCATACCGATCGATAACATAAACTCCGATCTTCTCATCGATATCATAACTGTAGCTCTCTTCATGAGTGAGAGAGGAAGAGGTGGATAGGACCTAAATGGATGAATATGAATCCCTTCTCTACTCTAGTCTCACTCACTCCAGGGGAAGAGATCCATTCATAGAGAGAAGCTGATCTGCACGTATCTGCGATGAAGAAGATCTCGTGATATCTGTAATTCACATTGATTTGAAATCGAGGGAGAGACGAACGATATGCTTACCATCCACTTACCGATTGTGTTCATACATAGTCCTGATAGCATTTCCAATCTCAGCATTCGTCAGTTCTTGAGTATCCTCAAATTGATAAGAATTTCACAATCCATAGATAGATATTAATCTCTACCTGGAACTTGATGAACGAATCTCCTCCATGGCCAGTGAGATAGATCTGAGATTCACTAGATTATATCGTCTTTCTCCATCCATATTCGTACCAATACATTACTCTGATGATTAGTCAATAATCGTTTATTCCTGGGAGTCGATTCATCATGTCTTCCAGTTAAGACTCGAATAAAGTTCTCTACCGTAACCTGCAGAGAACAATCGATAACAATGAGATCAGTACGCTTCTTATCATTACCTCAGCTCCTCGATAATCAACTTCCACATCTTCTCCGTATAGATTCTGAGGAGAATTGGGCGAATTGAAAACAGTACCTGTAAAGATCAATTATTTCTCATATCATTCAATTCTATAATTGAGTCAACTCGGTCTCTCTCCTCTCTCCCTATTTATTCTTCGATTTTTCTCCTTCTCCATTTATTTCTCTCATGTATCGTCAGACGGATGGGTCGCTCCATCTAACTCGTACGATTATTTCGTTTCTTCCTGTCCTAACCCCACCGTTCTCTATTCAGGAAGTTCAACAACAAGCACTACCACTTATCGCTTTCCCAGAGATGAAGAGGAGATCTATTACGAGAATTATCGATTGGATCTAGAGAGAGAAAGAGCGAGAGCGGGCAAGGATGATTCACCTCCAGAGTACGACTGGATACTCACTCATAGATACTATATCGATTCAGGAGACCAACGGATAAGCCAGATCACTCAAGGAAACAGAATGGTAATGGAAGAGTAACAGAATCGAGGGAAGGTCCTCCTCCTCCTTCCTCTCCTCGTGGAAGACAAATGGAGGATACTACTGGTTCCCCTCCCAAGAGACTTCTCAAATGGCCTAGACCGAATCTATCCACTCAAGTATACAGTGTACGCCTGATATCACAATCTACTTTAGTCTCGATAAGCTCTCTTAGGAGACTACGGTAACTGTGCAAAGTGAGGCGAAGATAGAGAAGAAGACGGAAGAGACTGAGATATCCCAGAGACCTCCCTCTTCTAGAACTGGAACTATGTCAAAGAGAACTACAGGCAAATGGTAGCCTTCCTCTCTACACTCATTCCCTACCATATCCCTTACAGTGACCCTCCTCTCGTCGCTCGTACTATCGATCCATACAGTATTCAAGTGTATCGATCAAGTGAGAAGACTCCTCTCCTTCTTCGTCTCTCTACTAAGAATAAAGCTGAACAAGTGGGCAACCCCTCCTCAATTCGCTCAAACTCCCCCTTTTTCAGACTCGATTCGTTCCATCTCCTTATCAAGATGCTCCAATCGAGAAGGTCTATCTATTGAGAGAGCAGGAGGTAATCAGTCTACCGTATCGACTCTACTCAATTCGTGACAGGACTCGTATGCCTCTCCGTTCATTCCTCCATCCGTTCTCTCTTCTACTCTGATTCCTCTCTATCTCACAGCAAGTGAACAACGACGAGCTCTCGTTCATCCGATCAAGACGAGAGAGGTACTCCCCCCTCCCCCCCCCCTCTCTCTACTCTTCTCTCTCAGATTCGTACGATTCGTCTCATCGTTCTTCCTCCTCTCCATACCATCACAACTCGTACGAATGAGTGTGGTGCAGAGGTCTCTCTCCCTCTCCTCCCTCCTCCTCTCACTCTCTCTCCTTCCAGTTCCTCTCAGCCCATCTTCTCCTCTCTCCTCTTGGTCCCTATCGTGGTCGTCGTCTTCGACCCGTGTGGGAGACTCTCGTTCCTCTCCATGCAACTGGCCACCATGTTGCTGTCCCATTCACTCTCTCTCTTCCTGCTCCATTCACTGTTCACAGGTGCTCCCTCCCTCCACTTCCATCTACCGTGATCTCCTCCTTCCAGAATCGTGACTCGTGTTCAGAAGTTGCAAGTGGTGGATGCTCGTACTCTCTATCGTCATTCTCCCATCTTTGTCAGTCCATCACATACTCTCTCTCCTCCTTCTCTCTTAATCAATCGATTAAGAGTCTCGAATCTGCTCGTTCTATGAATCGAGAGTCAGCTCGTCTGACTACGGTAGAGAAGGAAGATCCTCAGATGGTCAGAATCATCCATATCGATCAACTATTCCCCACACGGTATACCCTCTATCTATCCTATCTCATCTTATTCCATCCATTCAAGAATGACTACTCGTACTACAGTGAGGGTGAAGAGAACGGAAGTGTTCGAAGGGGATGCCCCCAGTACAGATCTGCAGGCGGAGAGTCTAATGGATAAGGCCAGATTCAAGAATCTCTCTGCTATCAAGGTATTCCCCTGATTAGGATGAGAATCTCATTCCTCTTTCTCTCAGCCCATCGACTATTCCCTTCCTCCAACTCAAGGGAATCAATCCAATCGACTTCCTCCTATCCAACAGGTACTTATACTCCCACCCTCTCCCCTCATCCTTCTCTCTTTTTCAGCCGTCTGGCCGTCAACCCATCTACGATCCCGATTTCCTCCAGCAGCCACCACTCACTCAATCCAATCCTACGGTACTCCCCTCTCTCCCTCTCCATCCCATCATCTCTCTCTCAGGGAGCAACGAGACGAGAAGTGCCATCTACGTATCAATCAGTGCAGCAGAATCCTCCTCATCTTCTCTCCACTCTCTCCACATTCCCGAAAGAAAGCGAGAGAAGGAAGAAGAAGACTGAACCTGCTTACAATGTATTCGTCAGAGATGCAAGTGCACAGAAGGTAAGAGAAGAGAGAAGGAGAGAAGATAGACCATGATTGAAATTGAGGAGACAAAGGGAGGAACGCATGTGAATGATCAGCCTGCAGTCAAGGTACTCTCCTTTCCTCCCCCCTTCCTCCTCTCTTCATCTCTCTTCTCCCTCTCAGGAGACGGCTAGTCGTGCTCCTCCTCCTCCTCTTCATCCTTCTAATAGAATGGAAGCACTCTCTCCTTCTGGTCAAGAAGTTACTCCTCCTACAATGGAGAAGAGACCATTCGATGACTGTGAGAGACTCCCTCTCTCTCTCCTTCACTCCTTCCATTCAGTCGCCATTCCCTCTCGTCCTCTTCCAACGATGGCTTCTCTTCAAGGTCCTCCTCCTAGACAGCCTTCTCCCAAACAGAAGAACCTCCAGGTATTCCTTCCCTCCTCTACCCTATCTCCTCTCAATCAGGCTCCGGTGCCTCCTCCTCTTCGTACTTCATCAGCAGAGACAACCTCTGCAGAAGTGATCGAACAACCGAAGGTGCGCCCCCTCCCCCTCCTCCTCTTTCCATCTCTCTCCTGCTCTTCAGCGTCCTCGTGCTGTTCTCCCTCCTCCTCCTCCCAATGTGGTATCTCTCCTCCCTTTCTCTCTTCCCATCTATCTCTTCTCCATTACAGCCTCTCGCTCCTAAATCAGCCGAATCTCTATCACAGGAACCACTTCCTCAGGCAAAGCCAAAAGTGAGATCATCATTGGATGAATACATCTACTTCCTCTCTCATTCAGAAGAAGACAGTTACTCGTGCTCCTCCTCCTCCTCAACCGGGACTATTCCAGAGAGATAAGGTACTCACTAGATGACCCCCCTCCCTTTCCCTCTCTCCCTCTCTAGAAGGCAGCTCCTCTATCTCAACCCTCGTCTGCTCCATCCTCAGCTCCTCCTTCTGAGGTGAGTACCTTCCCTCCTCCTCCGTCTCACTCTCTCATTCAGCCGACTGAACCGATAGAGCCTCCTCGTCGTAAGGCTGCTCCCAACCTTCTTCCACCTTGTAAGACATTCCTCGCTTCCTCACTCAATCCCCTCTCTTCAGCTCCTTCCATGTCATCCACAATGACAACTATCACTCCGAATGCAACTTCACTCACTCCAGCTCAACCTTCCTCTCAACCTCTTGTATCCTCCTCTCCCTTCTTACCCTCACTCATTCTCTCTTTCAGTCTCCTCCAATCAGAACTGGATACATCAAAATCAATCAGCCCTCTTCGGATGGACTGGCTCCTCAGCCCAAGTCAGGTAGTCTCTCTCTCCCCTTCCTTCTTCCCTCCATTCCCCTTCTCAGTTCCTCCTCCACTCCCAGTGGCCGATGGCACTCAGAAATCGAGCAGTTCAGGCAACAAGAAGTTGAAACCGTGAGTGAATGGAGGAGGAACCATTCCCATCTCCCTCTTTCAGTCCATCTGAGGGATCTGATTCTGGAGGAAAGAAGCACAAGTTGGTGAACAATGGTGTTGTCAAAAAGGATAGACATAGAGGTGGATCGAACAAGAAGAAGAGTGGATCGAATAAGAAGAGTCAGCACCCTTCTCTCTCGCTCTCTGATCTATCTCCTTCTCAGGTAAATTCGGTCCTCGTGGACACGAACAGATGGAGGAGTTGGGCAACGTGAGACTAGTGGCTGATGCAGTCAAGGCAGGAGAGATCGAGGCTGATCCCAATGTGAGAGAAGGAGAGGGAGGAGGAGACTAATAATAGCATTGACAGGCACAGGATGCAATTACTCGTCTCATCAAGAAAGCAACGACTCCTCTCGGAGGAAAGGTGAGTACGATGAGATGATGATTAATAAGCAATGGATTCAGAAGAAGAAAAAGAAGAAGAGCTCGAAATGAGTGGGCGAATCAAGATGATCTACGAAGTAATACCAACTACTTGTTGCCACTCATTTTCTCTATTCGATAAAGGACTCAAGTCTCGACCAACAATAAAATAATCCCATCATACCTGGTTTGGGATTCCTCGCATTACACGGAATGTCTTCAGCCAGCATTACGATGATATTACTGAAACATACTCATCACTATCATGGAGTATTCACGTAGTTGCTCAACAACGAGTACCTATCGGGTATTCCGAGCCTTTTGATTGAATGATAGAGGGATAGTACATTGGAAGAATGTCGATAGTTGAACCAGAAGCGGGATGTATCTACTAACACTGCCCAATTGTTGGTGTGACCTTCAATCAACTTAATTTACCGTCACATGCGTCCTTATGCGAAATACCTGGAGCTTCGAAAAATTCGTCTACTTTCAATTTGATTCCCGTTTCCAGTATAGAACTTGCAGTGGTAATTATTGAAAATATTGTGGCTAGTAACAACATGCCTGAGTTGAAACAGATAATGGTTTGTTGTTACGCTTTCTGGTATCATGTGGCCCACAACCTGAGAATGCGAATCGTGAAGATATAATACAAAACAATTTATTATATCGCAACCAGAGGTCACCACAACATTTTACTGTATAGTATGAAAGAAAGCTATAAAAGCTAACAATCGATAAATTAACGTGAGAGACAGCGAGAAATAACAATGTGCAAACGTTAAGAAGGAGAACTCGGAGTGTATCGGAGATCGTCGCAGGTTCGGACGGAAAATTTACGAAAAGTCGACAGAATCATTGTTCAATTAAGATTCGGATTCGGTGGCCTGAATTATGTCAGGTCAGTATGAAGTAACAATTTATCAGCTAAAGTACCTGCTGGATGAGAGTGATGTTGTCTCCCTTGAGGAGAATTCTTCCGACCTTGTTGCGGCTCTTCGACTTCACGTTCACTTCCTCAGCCTCGTCCAACACGATGTTCATGTACTCATCGAATCCTAAAGATATTCATATTAAAATAAGAAACTACCATTACCCGATTCAATTGTATTTGAAAATATTTGACAGCGAAAATAGCTTAGAATACTGACCGAGGATGTATCCCTCAATGCGGTGGGTGGTGTTCTCGTACAACCAAATCTGGATTCTTGTCCTGTTCTGCAGGTATCGGAAGATGAGGTTGATGGGCTGAACCATCACCTGGAAAGGATGGATAAACTTTTATTAATTATCACCATAGCAACTAGTTTTGGTATCTGCTCGCTATACTTACAACCCCGATTACAATAACTAATGTTAAACTAATCGAACCTTCTGCATTTTCCCTCCACGTCCAGACATGATTGAGAGATAGTTTGACGAGAAGGAACTCCTTGAATGGTTAGATTAGGAAAACGAATAGAAATTCGACACGCGAAAATAAGTCCCGAAAGACAGATCAATCACAAATGGAATAAGGTGCAATATGAAGGCCACTGTTCAGAGTGCGCGTCCACAATGTTTTGAAATTACAAAAACAACTCCAATAACACCGTTAAATCAATTTAAATAAAGAAAGCGAGGGAATTCGAAAATAATACCGTACTTCAACACACGCAGTCATGAAGCACCGTCAAGTACGATCATGAACTGATTTATTTTATAATTGAGTTTTTAAAATTAATAATATTTTCATATATGCGTTGGAATTGTTACATCCGATTCTTCACTAACTGCGCAGTCAAATAAATATTTGAATAACATACAACGGTGTTCTCGGCAGTGTCATTGTTCAAACTAGACAAGAATGTGATGTGCCGATCTTCCTTATCTTTACGACAGCCTACTAGATTAGAGGCCTTTGCGCACTAGCTTCAGTCTCTCGTGATGATGCTGACAACACTCTGCCTTGTGGCATCAGTCTCTCTTCTAGTGGCTGCAGATCCCACTCCCATCGTTCTCTGGCATGGAATGGGTAACTACCGTAATCTCTACCATCTATCGATCAACTCCGTTCAGGAGATACCTGCTGTTCTGCGACCTCTATGGGGTCGCTTATGAACAGTATCAAGAAGGAGATTCCGGGAGTTTACATGTACTCTGTAGAACTGGGATCGAATTCTCTTCAGGTTGAAATTTTCGTTCAAAAGTCGCAGAGCATTCCTTGCTATAGGATCGAGAGAAAGGATTCCTTGCCAATATGAATGATGAGATCGAAGGAATCTGTGCAAAGATCGCTGCCGACCCCAAACTTTCTGGAGGATTCAATGCTATCGGACTGTCTCAGGGTGGACAATTCCTGTAGGTTAACAATCGATAATTGAGTGATGATTTGATCTTTGATTAGACGAGCTGTTGCGCAGAGATGCCCCAATCCTCCCATGAAGAATCTCATCACTCTTGGAGGACAACATCAGGGAGTTTACGGTAAGTGCAAATTTCGGATACCGTAGTCCTACATTAATCTAGGTTTCCCCCATTGTGTGGGAGATACTCCTCTGTGTGACGAGATTCGTCAACTATTGGACGAGGGAGCATACATCGATTGGATTCAGAATACGTGTGACGATATCGACAATTGAAGAGATGGAAATGAGTGAATTCAGGATCGTGCAGGCTCAATATTTCCATGATTCCGATGATGAGGAATTGTATCGCACCAAGAGCATCTTCATCGCTGAGATCAACAATGAACTTGTAAAGAATACTTTCCTATCCCGCAATCTCACTTCCTTTCTAGAAGCAAAACGATGCGTACAAGACTAATCTGGCCAATCTGGAACAGTTGATTCTCGTTAAATTCGCAGCAGACACGATGGTTGTTCCTCGTGATTCATCGGTAGATTTCCATCCATCTGATGATTCATCCATTGATTATTCAGTGGTTCGGATTCTATGCGGAGAAGGATATCGACACGATTGTTCCCTACAATGAGACGAAGTTGTACACTGAAGACAGAATCGGCCTTCGTACACTCGATCAATCGGGTCGTCTTCAGTTCTACACAATGGAGGGAGATCATCTCCAGATCGATATGAAAGTGCTCAACCAGATTCTTGACAAATACTTCAAGTAAATTCAATGCACTTGATAAATAAACACCCCGTTCACCAATTTCACGTTATTCGTCGATAAAGATAAGCATACTGTACATACGAAATAAAGTCAGTTCGTCACATGGAGACTGTACGCAAATTCTTCAAACTGTGTCGAGCAATTCAAAACAAATTGAGCTAATGCGTTTAATTGCGTTGTTTTTCATTGAATTAACGGTTCAAATTTCTTATCACTTGTGATTCTGATTCATTAACCATTTCTCTTACTTTGTAAAATGTTTAATCATCACTTACGCGTCTCTTTCTTGTCAGACAACGATGTTTACATTTGTTATCAGTTCTTTTGTAGACTCAATTCATTCAGAGGGTATCAGTATGTCGTCGGTTTCGTCCGACGTCTTCTTGGACGATGATAAGTTACAACAAGGAGCAGATGAGAACTATGTGGAAATGGAAGTATTCGACATCATAGATCAAGCTAGAAGAGATAATGCTGCTCTCACGAGGTATCTTCTTACCCTTTCGTCCATTGAGTACATTCTATCGAACAATCAAATGACCTTGAACTGATTCTTTTAGGAAAGAAGAGATCAATATTGCTGTTGACTTCTGCAAAGAAAAACTTCGTCTACTAAGTGACTCGGATGAGACGGTTTGCTTATGATTCTCATATTGAGTACCCATTGTACCCACTACAGGAGGATAGAACACTCAAGCAGGGTTATCTGGATAAATTGGTTCAATTGGGTCTCGAGAAGCAGACAATCGACGATGAAGATGGAGAGAAGGAAGAGGTAGATCAGCTCAATTATGCCTCGAATTCAATATTCTAATTAAGATCGTCCGTGTTCGTGGCCACTCATTCGTCATTCAACCTATTCGGGGTCGGAATCCAACGTGTGAAGTGTGTATGACTACCATCTGGAAATTGATGCACGCATGGAGAAGATGCAAATGTATGTTATCCTCTATGCCATGGACAACTCTGTTAACTTACGCTGGTTGGGTCGGATAATAGAGGAGTGGTGGATCTCGGTAGTGCATCTCTGTAGTAGTGACTCTTCATGCATTTCTTCTTCTCTCAGATTGTGGTCTTCGTACTCACGATAAGTGCACATCCTCCGGTGGTCGAGTGTGTGCATCCTCTATTGTGACTCGTCGTGACTTCTCCATCAAGACAACTATCTGTCAAGAGAAAGGACTCGCTGCTCAGAACTATCGGTGTCACGAATGTGCCCATCCACTCTCTTTCGGTACGATAATACTAATTTATCTTCGCCACGATCTATCTCCTTTCGAATGGAATCAATCCTTCTTCCCTTCAGAAGGATCATCTGCTCTTGAACCGCGTCTCTGTGACTACTCCGGTCTCTATTTCTGTTCCTCCTGCCATTGGAATGATCTAGTGAGTATACATCTCTTTGTCTATCTCATTCCTTCTCTTCAGATGACAATTCCTGCCCGAGTTCTTCACAATCTGGACAGCGAACCTCGTCCAGTGAGTAGAGCATCCAAGCAGTTACTGGCCATGATCGATAAGTGAGTCCATCTACCGTAGTCTAGAAATGAGATTCATCTATTTCCAGTCGTCCTCTGATTCCTTTGGCTTCTGCCAATCCAATGCTTATCAAACTGAATTCTTCTCTCAAGAGAATCACTCGGATCCGTAGTGACTTCCTCTTCATGAAATGCTACTTTGTCTCTTGCAGAGTAAGTCCTCCTACCCTCTTCACCTCAAATCCTACTCAATCTCAGAGTGCTCGTCAACTCCGCATCCTCCAATATCTCTGCAGACATCAACATTTCGTTGAGAGTTCCGATCTGTATACAATGGCCGAGGTCAGTCGATCCATTCAGATTTGATATGGATGGATGATTCAGATGCGAGATGTCGTATCGGGGAAGCTATTGGAAGAGATGGAAGATATCCACCAAGTGTTTGTGTGAGTCAATACAACCCATCTACCGTATCCCTCTCCTATTCGTCTTCCGTGCAGGAAACACATCACAGAAGAGTGCGAGACTTGCAAGGGGAACGCATTCATCTGCGAGTTATGTGAAGACAAGAAGGTATTATTTACTGAATGGGGATACCGGTCTATACTCTACATAATTCCCTTTAAGATACTCTTTCCCTTCTCTGACAATATCTCGATGTGCTGCAAATGTCTGGCTGTCTATCATCACAAATGCTTCGAGATTAGGAGCAGATTCTGTCCACGGTGAGATATCTCCTCTCCTCTCTCTCTATTCATCTCCTCTCTTCTCCAGTTGTGATCGTCGTAGTAAGCGTGCTCCACTCGATATCGATCCAAATGAGAGACTCTAATCTACTCAACTCAATGTTCAAGAGATTCAAATAGTATTGAGTTAGCCAATTTTTTTCTCAGATTTTTTTTTAGAGTCATGTTGTTGTATCTATAATTGTTTCTGTTGTACATAGTGTATCATTTCTCTTTTTTCCTTTTTTTCGGATAATCCGTGAGTGCCTTCAGTTGCCTTCAATTCAACACTCCAATCTAATCAAACATCTCACTTGAGAATATATTACAACGTGTATTCTGACTCGTGTGCAAATAAAATCCTCAATTTGATAAAGCGAGTTACTTTATTTATTATTACTCTGTCTAATCTACAATGTAAATACACTTTTCATGCGTGTCAATGCTCACCTAATTATAAGATTCCTGTCGCAACATAGCACTGAATGGGGGTGGAATGAACTAGAACTGGTTGTACCGTGAGAGAATGGTTGGAATTATATGGAGTACTTGTATCTCAATAATCTACATGGAGGGGGAACAGCTTTCTACTAGTAAATGGCACGGATAAATCTACTTGCGAGGGATGAGTCCGAATTGATCGGGACGAAGAAGAGTTGCTACTACATCTCTCTCAAGAGCAGACAACTCTTCCAGAACTGACGCAAGATCTCTGCAAGATAATCCATTGATCGATACTCTTGTTGTCCAGTAACTCACTCTTGGTTCTTTCCAGGAGCAGTCTTCAATTCGATGTAATACTTGATCTTTGGCTCAGTTCCAGATGCTCTCAGAGTGGCAATCGATCCATTCTCCAGAGTGAATGTGACCATCTCAGATGAAGTAGAGAGGGGAAGGAGCTGGGGAGAAGTGAGGATAGAAGATAGATAGGGGGAGGGAGATGCACTCACAGGTTTGTTCCCAGGTTGGCTGTTATCGTATCCGACAGTGAGATCTCTCACATACTTCACTGGCTCCTTTCCGATATGCTCGGGGAACTGAATTGATCCATCAATCCGTTTACCGTACTCTTCCATCTACAGTATACCTTGAGATCCTTTCTCAGAGTGGCGAATAGCTCTTGAGTCACAGAAGGAGAGGGAACCATCCAGTACGAAGAACGGACCAGATGGTAGCCGTATCTGGTTATTGATTGTTTATCTCCCTTTCAACCAATCGATACTCTATAATCTACCGTACTCACTTGTGATAGAGGGCGAATAGCTGCTGTTCGAGAGTCTTTCCTTCCGTCTCGAGGAATGCAGCCATCTCTGCGAAGACTGCTGCAGCAATCACTCCATCCTGCAAGAAGGACCATCCATCTCTCCCCTCCCCTCCTCCCTTCCCCTTCCTCCCTCTCCCTCCTCTGGTATTGCTCACCTAATAGGTCACCTAATAATTCACCTAATAGCCCACAAGTTAGTTTCCTCTTAGGTGAACCATTAGGTGGCCTATTAGGTAAGGACGCGTTATTAGGTGGCCTATTAGGGGAGAAGGGAGAGGAGCGGGGCTTCCTTATTAGGTGACCTATTAGGTAAAGCTCATACTGTAAGGGGAATCGTCTTCGCTTTCAGTTTGTAATTCGCTTGTTCAGAATTCTGCAACAGCTTATTTGAATTTATTTGCCACTAAATAATTACAATACAATGAGAACAAGGATGCATCTTCCTTCGGATAAATAACGTTATCTTCTTCATTATCCTGCGCGTATCTAGTCCAAATGAAAACTTCTGAAATGAAATCACATTAATTGGGTTTAAGAGTCTTACCTCGCGGAGATCTGATAAATTTGCAAACTTGAGAAAGAACGGCTGTCATTCTGAATGAAAACACCAGTATTTATACATGTGTACTTACCGTTGCTCGAAGGAAGGATTTCGTCCATGCCGTAAATCGAGCCTTAGTAGAAAATACGGAGTCTAAAGTCGTCTCCCGCCTTGAAATTTCCAGTTGGAACATATAAACTACAATAAACTGGGGAACGACAATTGTGAATCAATAAAATGCTCGAAAATTGAGAGCGGATTGCACAATTGCGCGAGACGAACCTCGTCCGCGCAAAAGAGCTTCGCTTGCGCATTTAGTGTATTAGGTAGCCTATTAGGCATGCTTATTAGGCGACCTATTAGGAAGGTTGAGCCTCCTCTAGACCCTGCTCCTTTATAGGTGGCCTATTAGGTACGGGCTCATAGACCCCTCTCTATTAGGTGGCATATTAGGTGAGCAATACCAGAGTCTCCTCACCTTATCAAGAGTATGTCCAGGCATGAATCCGATCGATTCCTCCCATGCCAGAATGACCTTCTTGTTCTCCTTCGCCATATCATACGACACATTTCCCATCCACTTGAATCCAGTGAGAGTGATGTCATTCTTGAAGCCTGCAACCATTCCTCCTTGCCTCTCTCCTCTCTCTCTTCTCCACTCACCCTCAACATCAGCCATTGTCTTCACAATCTGAGACGACACAGCAGAATTGAGAATGTAGATATTGGAAGTGTCAGCAGTCGGATTGGCCTCTCTCCAGTTCTTCCAGATCCACCAAGTGATGAGTGTTCCCATCTCATTTCCAGTGAAGATCTTCCATGATCCACTGCAATCTCTCCCTCACCCCTCCTCTCCTCCCCCTTCTCTCTCCCTCCCTCCACTCACTCCTTTCTCCTCTCTGCCATCTGCAGTCTGTCTGCATCGGGATCATTCGCGAGGATCACACTGCATCCATTCCTCTCCGCGTTCTCCAGAGACAGAGTCAGCACCTGCAAGAGAGAGAGAAATAGTTACGGTATAGTCTGGAGTGGATACGGTACCTTGAGACCCTCCTCGGGATTGGGGAAGGGAATGGTCGGGAAGTCGGGATTCGGCTCTTGCTGCTCCTAAACGAGAACGAGAGTTGCATCATCCTTAGGTCATATCGAGGGATAGAATAGAAACTAGACTACTGACAGTAACAGAGAAGAATCTGTCTTCTGGGAATCCATACTCCTTCATCATTCTCTTCGAGTAGTGATATCCAATACCATGGAATGCAGAGTAAGTGAACTTGAGAGGAGTCTTCTCGTTGATCGATCTAAACATTCATCCATTACTTCGCCTCCACACTCTCTCCCCTCCTACCTCTTGTAATTGTACTCCTTCTCAGCAGCAAAGTAGGGATCAATGCATGGATCGGCAGAATTGAAGAGAGGATTCTTCTCGATCTCATCAATCTCCCAATATTCATCTCTAGGCTGAGGTTCTGCCTCTGCGATTTTCACGATTTCATCGTCGTGAGGACCAATGATCTGAAGATGAGAAAAGTCATGGAGATGGAGGAATGAATGGATGGATGGAAAAGATGAGTAGATAGTACTCAATTCCAACCTGTGCTCCATTACTCCAATAAGCCTTGTATCCATTGTCCTCCTTCGGATTGTGAGATGCAGTTACCATGAGACCTGCGTCGCATTTGAGATGAATCGTCGCCCATGACTGAAACAGAGAGATCAGGGGATGAAGGAATGCGAGAGATGGTTAGCGTACTCTAATCCATAATAGATACTCACGACGACGGGAGTGGGGGCGACCTCAGAGAAGAGATACACCTTGATTCCATTCCTCATGAACACATTTGCAGCCAGACGCGCGAATCTGATTGTGAGAAGGAATTCTGTGTCCTCGTCTACCTCCTCCTCCTTCCCCTTCCGTACCTCTTACTATTATGTCTTCCATCGAATCCGATAGCCACTCCTCTGCTCTCACCGGGATAAACATTCTTCACGTGACGGGCGAATCCGTGAGAGAGCTGAACAATCCATCTAATTATTCTGCAAAAACTAATTCAACGAGTGAATCATCTCTCAAACCTGGATGATGGTTAGATCGTTGAGTCTCGCGAATCCAGCCTCCATTCGAGCACGAACTCCTGAGATGGAAAAGAATGAGAGGGATGGATGAGGATGAGAAGGACCAGAAGGAGACTGAGAAGAATGATCTTTGATCTCTGACCAGCAGTTCCGAATAGAAGTCTTCCATTCATTCTCGCAGAAAGGGCAGCATCGTCCTTCGAATCAACGAGAGATTGAATCTCAGATCGAGTCTTCTCATTCTGAATCGAGTCCAAGGATTAAGATAGGATGCATTTTCTCTTCCAGTTATTCCTTCTTGACATACAGTTGATTAAAGATGAGACATGTAGGTAAATCATAAAGACATAGCGGTAATATCTCACCTTATCCCACTTGAGCCAATTGGCTACTTTAGTCTCGAGAGTCATTGTCGATTCTGGAAAGAAGAACGAATTGAAGGAAGGATTGAGAAGAATGGAATAGTAATGGGTATTGAAGTGAGCACTTCTTATCACGAGAATAGATCCATCGAGTGATTACCACGCAATAATAGCCATGCCATCATGCGACTTGAGAAGGAAAACAATAGAGAGAAAATAGCTGATGCATTTAGATCATGTTGAGATGGCCTAACTCAATGGACCGCCGGTAAGATTAAAGAGCAAATCCAATTGATTGAGAAATGTGTGATAAGGAAGGGCCATATTAAAGGGTAGAGATCAGAAGGAAACGACTGAAAATGAAAGACAGTGAAGGGAAGGAGGAGATAGAAGGGTACGGATGGATAGAGGGAGAGGAGAGTCGATAGATAAGGAAGAAGTTACTCGAGTGAAGGTCATTTATACTCAGTAGAGGAGTGACCCACTCCCCTATCTCCTTTTGATTGATCACTATCAATAAAGAAGGGCTGATATACTGTTCCCAATAGGGAAGATCAAGATATTACCACGTGGAATCAACCACTTCTTTATCTGCTTCAAAGTAATTCATAAATGATTCAATTTATCGTACACGTATGAGAACAAGGAAATAACAAAGATATAGGAATAGTAACAACGTGTGAGGGAAGAGATTGATTGCGAAGGTTGAGATCAGATTGAAGGGATTAGTCAATCAGTAATAGACAGATGGATTATGATGGGGAACGACTTCCTTCATTTCCGTTCCTCGTTTCTTCTTCGTCTCTTTCCTCTCTGATGGTACGCTCGTGGACACGAGCTTCCACTCGTCTAGGTACATTGCTGAAAGAAGGGAACACTAATTTCAAAGCTACCATTCGTCTAAATACAATCTAACAGATCCCAACTAATTTTCTATTCCACTCACATTTCCACACTCGAATAGCTCCTTCTGCAGTACAGAGAGTGATTGCATTACCAGTGACATTCCATGAGAGTCGCCACGTCTGAAATCAATTCATCTTCCTCTCCTGTCCCCTCTCCTCCTCCGCTCTCTCACCTTGTATCCATCACTGAGCACAGCAATCTTCTGGACGATATACGAGGTTGGTTCAGCTGGACTGGACGAGCGAGATCGACCCACCTTCAACCAATACTTCCTTCCCTCTCCTCCCTCTTCCCCTTCCCTTCCTACCGTGAGATTGTATAGATTGACATCTCCGGCAGCGACGGCAACAACATGGCCGAGCATGGATACAGCAGGAGAGAAGGCCACGTCGTTCACTGGACGAACCTCGTGGATCTTCACTGACGGAAGATTGATCCATTTCCTGTGAACAAGAATGAGATGCTCAATCATCTAGAGTAGTCTTCAAATAACTCACCTGACGTTGTCATTCAATTCATAGATGACAAGTTTCTCTCCCTTTTCTCCTTTCTCTCCTCCAATCTTCGCTTCAGCATCATCACAACCAGCTACCATAAGAGGACGAAGACCTTGTGCATTCGACCATGAGATCGATGAACAACGATAGTAGAATGGCTGAAGGGAATGAGGAGTGAATGGATAGGATGGGAGAATCCACTCACAGTCAGTTCATGAAGAAGAGACCATTGAGAGAGGTCGATGATATCCGGAGCTTCGTAAAGACGAATTATTCCCGCTGAGTTAGCTGTTGCCTGTAATGAAGACCAGTTATGCTCACTTTCATTACGTTCATTCTTACCAATTGCAATCCGAGGAAATTGGGGGCGAATTTGATATCAGTGACTGTAGTTCGACTGTCTGCGAATGAGGCCTTCTTAGTCCATCTGGAAAGTACTCCATCTCTCTCATCTCGATCCCTTCCACTTACTTAGCAGGTGTGATTCCAGTCGATTCTTCCCAGATGAATACAGATCGATCATTCGACGATGTAGCCAGCACCTGCCATTACGGTATTCCTCTCTGTTGCAGTAGTAGAGCATACCTGGCCGAATTCGGGATGAGCCCAGGCAACTCTCGTGACAGGACCACCGTGGATCTGGAAGATTGCATCATTACCATGCAATCGAGATGGGAGGAGTACCTTCCAACTGCTGGTCTTGATCCACATTCCACTGTCTTCTCTATCCCACACACAAATGAACATATCAGAGGAGCAAGTGGCCATTCGACGGCCATATGCATCGAATACTACCTGGAAGAAGAGGAGAGGATTAGGAAAGAGGAGGGAAGGAGAGAAGGGGAAGGGAGGAGAGACCTACTTGATGTACTAGATCACGATGCTCCATTTCATCAAATGTCCTAAGGACTTGTTCATCAGTAGCGATACTCATCTGTAGATAGATCAGGATTAGGTGTTGGATCATTCACGTAGACAGATACTGTAGTTGGAATAACACCAATTATTTCGAGCCAAAAAATGAAGTGATCCCAATAATTTTTTATTAGTTCTTTACAAGACGAGAGAATAACTTGTACAATCTTCAGATACTAGTACCAATAACCGGAAAGAAGTGAATACAATGGAATGATATTATAGAATTAGAAGAAATCTCCAGCCGTTGGTCTCTTCTTCTCGTCTTTCTCATTCTTCTCATTGGGTCTTCGATGGGAAGGAGTGGGAGTCTTCCCTCCTCCTCTCACAGATCCAAGTGGAGATGGGAATGAGACAGAGAGAAGATTATCAGTGATAGAAGAAGAAGGAGTCGATACTCCCTTTGGAGTAGAAATTGGACGAGATGATGCATAGGAAGTAGATGCTCCAGGAGTTCGAACCAATGGAGATCTCAAATATTCACAGTTCACATCACTCTTCTCAATAATGAATATCTCACCTGAGTAGAGGGGAAGCAGTGTGAAGTGGAGTTCTTCCCGTCTTTATTCCCAACTTCGCTTTCAATTTCTCAGCAGCAGGAGAGAGAGTCGAAGGAGAGAAGGGAGTTCGGCGACCTGTTGTACTGAAACGACAATAATGACTATTTATTGACTCCTTAGATAAATATGAATGGAATAAATGAGCAAAATGACTGACTGTCCCTTCTCGAGTGTTCTAATCGCATGTTTCCTCTTATCATGGAATCTCTTCCCTAGAGTCTCGGATATCGTCTGAGCGAGAGCTTCACGGGCAGGAATTGCAGGAATCTGGAATGCCCTCCATATCTCTCCATCATCTGTCTACCGTATCACTTCCCTCCATCTACCGTACCTTGAATGCTGGGGCAGAGGCGGGGGCGACATCAACATCAGCAGCATCCAATCGGAAGGGCGTGTTATCGATCTCTCCCCATGTCATCAGAGGAGTATCGTCCACTCCTGCAATACACACCGTCACTTCTCCTTCTTATCCTCTACTCCATCACTAACACGTCAATCTCAATCTCAATTTTCTCCTTACCAGGATGAATAAGAGGGGTGGCGACGAGTCCGAGCGTCTTTCCCTTCACAACTCCCAATTCATTTCCGAGTGCATCCACTTTCCCTGCCAATTGAACAGCCTGAGAGAAGGCAGCACGAGCCATCGACGACTGAAACACAATTATGATCGTTGATAGTGCTTCCAACGAAGAGATTCAAGTATACAAACCTCACTAGGAGCCATCTTGTTGTTGAATGGGAACCTCGTTGCAGTCTTATTGATCTCCCTCTGATTCCTAAAAAGAAGGGGTTAAAAATCAATATTGAATTACTCTTTGATCTCTCAAGATATCTCCATTCAACAAACTTCTTCTTCTGTGCTTCCATCTCACTCTCAGTGAGAGCTGCATCTTCAGGGTGGAATAGAACGTGTGAATGAGCAGTGTACGCCCAGTTATCGAGAGCCTTCGGCTTAGCTGCAATCAAATACTTTCTCTCAAGACAATTCAGTTGAGGAACAAGCAAGTTTCTTCAGTATCTCATACCTTTGACAGCCTCTTCATCATATCTGAGAGCGAGTTGCTCATCTGCATTGTGGGTGAGAGCATTGTAAGTCACCTGGAAATAAAAATATGTTAATACAAATTTAAATGGGCTATAAATACAATAGTCCATCGAACTCAATATATACCTTCTCCTTATTATGCTTCTCTGCTGCATCGTACAACCATTGGATCTTCTCTCGATGTTTCTTCTCTGCCAAAGCAGACACTTCCTCGAATGAAGCGTTATCTTCTGCAAATAAAATCGTAAGCGAGTTAGCAAAAAAATGTGATAATGGAAGAGATCAAAGGTCTGAAGTTCAAATCGTATATTAGCACAAACCGGAAGTGAATTTGTAGAGATACGCATCGACTGTGAGTCCCTCAACTGCAGACTTCTTCTTTATCACCTTAAATCACGATAGTGAGTACTTTAACAAAGCAGCACTACTATTAATATTTGGTTTCTCACAATCGTACCTCATTATCTCCCTCGGGATTGGCTCCAGGAATAGGAGTCATCATCTCATCGGGGTCGTATCCTGCTCCCTTACTCGGTCCGGGTGTCTCTGGATCGAAAACTGCAGGAGAAGGAGCAGTAAGAGGAGTCATCTCGAACTGCGCCTATAACGAGTGTTGAGATGGCAAAGACTTTATCAGTCCTAACCTTTCCAGGGGAAGTTCGTCGTTCAGTTCGCCTGGTCGTCTTGAACTGTAGCTGCAGTTCCCTCATCTTAGCAATGTCATTGTTCCGTTGGGCATCCAGAAACTCGTTTTGAGCCTGTATACAATCGATTGTAAAACGATCAGAAGGAAAATATAACAGCGAGTGTAAGATGGTAATTTGTTTCTGACTCACACGAAGTTTGGGAAGTTCGGGAAAGTAATCCCTTTGAATGATCTCTTCCAATCCAGCTAGATATTTTTCCTCTGGTAGAACAGTACGAGTTTCATGTTGAGTCTTCAACTTCTTCGGAGCGAGTTTGACGACCTAGGGAAACAAACAAAATGAAAGATATGCCACGAGCAACACATCTATACCTGACCATCGCTCGACCTCTTTGGCACCACTGCATACTTAGCACGACGGTCTGCATCATCGAAAGAGGCCATGGAGCTGAAAATAAGAAGAGTGCGCCCGATTCAAGACGAACAAGTAAAGAACGCGAGAATACGCAACAAATACGAAAATCGAGAAAAAAAGGCCGACCAGACAGCGGACCGGTAAATGGAAACAGCTCGCTTTAAAAAATCACTTCATGATAATTAATCGATCCAGCCTGATGTCGTGGATTTGTATCGAATTATAATAAACGTTTATTCAGTTGCGGCAAGAGAATATTCTTCGAATAACTGCTTATTCGAATAACTGCATTTTTTATGCCAATCACCTGCCCGTTAGTTTGTGATTCGCACTGCCAGAACGCATACTGTAATCTCTGTTGCTCTCGCCTGAAAGTGAGCATGAGTATGAGTCATTTGGTTGAATCCAACCAGCAGTTAGCTGTTGCTATAACTACGCGATTCTTCTCCCCCAATGCACTTATCTCATCTTATCTTTCCTTTGCGCACACACTCCTCTCTCTAGTCTCTTTTCTCGTCTTCCTTCAAGTGACATCTCTCCGTCTTAATAGCCTATTTTCTGGATCAATACACAACTCTCTCTCTCGCGTTTAATTCGTTGAATTTCAATTTGTCTCCTTCGATACCCCTCTCCTCTGTAGTTTCCGAAATTGAATAGAGTTTTTGGATAGTATTTACCTAGCCCGGTTAATTGTACCTGCGTGTAAACGTTGTTTCCTTGATTTCTTCTGTTTGCGTGATGAATTAGCCAATAATCATATTACTCGCTCCTGTTAATCACATCCAATAGAGTGATAGATATCAGATTCGATGGGAGGATGCGACGGCGAAAGCACAAACGTCTGCATTCGCTTCTTCATCAATCTCGTTAGATGGCTTCCTGTTCTCTTCGTCGCTGCAATCATAGGATGGGCCTACTACGCATATGTATATCAATTAGCTATTCGTCAGTTTACTATCTTATTTATTTCAAAACACAGAATTCAGTGTTGAAAATCTTGATTTCAGTAACTGTTGAGTCATTACCACTTCAAATTCTCTACCTGCTAGTTTTCCATATTCTTCTACTTCTTTTCGTTGCGTCGTACTATCAAACCATCTTCGCTCCTCTTCATAAACCACCCCAAGAAGTCAGTTCATCCGTATTTACGAATTCATCTAGTCATCGTTTGTTGCATATATAATACATGCTATTTCAGTTCTACATAACTCGTGAGTGCACGGATGAATTGAATGAGTCGAGTGAAGATTCTCAACAATCGGATATACTCCAGAGATTCGTCCATATGCAAGGACTTCCTGTTAGAGTTCGAGCATTCGAAGGAGGTTTGTATAATGGCCTCTTCAATCGATAATGAGTAATCACTGTTGATTGTAGTGATCTAGCGTAGTACATAATGATTCTTGAAAGAGAGGTTGTGATTCAGGTGTCCGATACTGTCCGAAATGCAAGTGTATCAAACCCGATCGGTCCCATCACTGCTCCATCTGTTCCCAGTGTATACGGTAAGTGAAGTGGTAAGTGAGAGGTAACTGGCAATGACTGAGAGTGAGAATATGCAATCTCAGGAAGTTCGATCATCACTGTCCATGGGTGAATACGTGTGTCAGCTTCCACAACTACAAGTTCTTCATTCTTTTTCTGGGGTAATCCATTATTTTTTTATCTTACAGTCCTTGACATTTGTATAATTCCAGATACGGCTTTTCGTTGTGTCTGTGGGGAGCTCTCACTGATCTACCTTACTTCATCGAATTCTGGCAGAATAACAGCGTGAATAACCGAGTCGTTTTCGTTAGTTTCACTTTCAACGCACTATTTTTATTGTTGAAATTGAGAAAGTGAAAACGACTCCCATTCATTTTTTTCAGCCAAATTGGTATCGCTTTCTGATGCCTGAAATGGATGAAAACAAGTGGATAATAGTGTGATTGCAGGGTCAATTCAACGTAGTCTTCCTCTTCTTCGTATCTTCCATGTTCTGTCTATCCCTTGGATGTCTCTTCTTCTACCATCTACTACTCACTGGCAGAAATCGAACCACCCTTGGTAAGTATCTGAGAGATTCTTCTCTCCTTCGTATAATGGAAGGGTATAACTGATTTCCATGGTAATGGGTGGAAAATGTAGTATTAAGAGCAGAGCGTTCCATTGATCTCTAACGCCATTCTGACTAACACATCAAGGGAGATTTAGCTTTGGATAAATTGGTTCAGAGTGCTCACATCTTTTTTTATTTCTTCCGTTAATACCTGTAATCTGTGAATGTGTAAGTAATATCTTTCTTATCAGAGTCGTTCCGTCCTCCGATATTCAATCATGGACCGGATAAACGTGCTTACGACATGGGAGTATCTCGTAACTACCGACAAGTCTTCGGGTCGAATCCCATTCTATGGCTTCTCCCCGTCTATTCATCGTAAGTCTTCCCCTCTCTCTCTCATTGGTCGTTGTGCAGTATGGGATTCTCCTTCGGGTGCACTCTGATCACTGTGGTTCACACCCTTTCATCTGCACTTTCCCCTATCTTCTATCCTATCGTTCTCACATGTGATCCGGGTACTGCGTAGCTGCCCCGTGATCTTGGCTGCATGACAGTCCGTGTGATGAATGGGGGCAGCTATACAGTATTGCATCCGTTCAGGGAAGGCGACGGCATCCTCTTCTCCACCCGTGCATCGACGTCAATTTCAGCCACGGAGACGGTATAAACTTCCCGTCGAGACTCGAATCCTTCGAAGCTGTTCGACTGCTTGATTGTACTGATGAGGATGAGGATGACGAAGACTTCTTCAATCGAATTGTATAGTTCCCTCCATCCTCCTTCCTTCCCCTCCTTCCCATTGTATCGATCGATTTACCCACTCAGCCAGGAATGCAATAGCCATCTCACTCTGCGTATATCGGATAGTATATCATACAGTTGTAATCAGAATCTATGATAGAATCTCTTTCGTTAACATGTTCTTTCCCTTCTCAATTCGACTACTCACACGTGTTCAATTCACTCTCGTTCCGCCTTATTCTCAGTATCTGTGATACCATTTAGTCATTTCTTTTTACAAATTGCACAATATAAATCTATATACATGCTCGTTAATAAAAGAATATACAATCATCAGTCTCCTCCGAGGTATTTTCATGTTTTTCGGTTCTAATCACATACCTTCATCAAATTTATTGAAAATGGAAATTTAAAAATGAAGAGGGATGTGGAGGGACACACGAAGTTGCATTACTTTTTACATACGCGATTCGCATTCGGACTCGTTTGATCCATCAAATCTCCCCATTTGCATGCTCATTTGACTACTCATTTCATTTATGGGTGTTGACGAGAGGTCGATGGGGAGATCATCCGTCCATCGTCCTCCCCTTCGAGATGGTACGACTATTAGTCGGTCTCTCCCTACTCTTCCTCTATTCAAGTACGTTCTGCTATCATTGACCGTATTTGATCTCTTCCCTTTTCAGATGGACTCATCCCGGTACGATTGCAATTCTTCTTAATCCTTTAATTTGATAATGGTTCTATTCAGCGAAAGTGCATGACCACAGACAAAGTGAAGAAGGAATCACTTCTTGGGAAGGAGAAATGCTATTATTGCATGAGGACGGTTGTATTGTGAGTTGTGAGATGAGAGGATATAAGGAAGGGGCGAATTACAGGTACATAGACTCAATGACTGAATGGAAGACGATTCACGAGGAGGCGGGTTGTGCAGATGATGTGGATCTGGAGACGACGCCTCCTGGTAGGAAGAGAGAGAGAGAGGAGAGGGAGGGAGAAGGGAGGAGGAGAGAGGGGTACTTGCAGGACTAGACTGTGCCTCCCATCTAGGGACGAACTCATCTGGAAGAGGATCTGACTTCGTTATGGTAGGTAATCCCCCCCCCCTCTCTCCCTCAATCAATACTCTACAGTATTTCACTGCAAGAGAAGACACTGAACTGGTAGCGAGAAGATGTTGTGAGAAGTGAGTGAAGAGAAGGAAATGGGGGAATGAGACAATTGCAGCTTCGATGGAAATTGCAATCGACCATTCGAAGTGAAATATCCTCAGAAGTACATGGTAAGAAAGAGAGAGAGAAGGGAAGACTGAGGCTAGGATACTCATTCAGCTTCGTCATATCAGAAGAGCTCCACCCAAGTTGATGGGAATCTTCATTGTGTAAGTCACACCCTCTCTTCCTCTCAATCTCATTCCCTCCTCTCCTTCAGATGCATCCTCCTCCTTCTCTATTATATCTTGCGTATCTACTTCGCCGGCCGATTCCATCGTCAAATGTCTAATGACGTTACCAAGTGAGTGTGTCCTCGATCTCTCGAATGACAACTAATGATTGAAGGAAGGAGCAGTTGAAGATGTTTGGATACAAAGATGATCCATTGGAAGCAACTATAATAGAGAATAAGACGAAGTTTGAAGAGGTGCGTCTACTGAATGGATGAATGATCCCCTTTCTCTTCTCTCTCTCTCTCTTCAGCCGAAACATGCAGTACGGAGGTCAACTGCATTCGGAACCTTCAACGATGTAGTGAGAGTGAGTAGGAAGAGAGGAAAGGGAAGAGGCGAGAGATAATGGCTACAGGTCATCTTCGATATTCAATACTTCCTCAATCCGAAGAAGTACGATGCAATCTGGATGCAGAGTTTACCCAAGATGAGACGAGTGAGGAGGAAGGGGAGGGAAGGAAGAGAGAGAAGGAGATGATTTCAGGACGCAGAGAAGAGAGGATTGAAGAAACCAGTGGAGATTCCTCCTCCTAGAATACTCCCAATTCCAGAGAGAACAGGACAACCATTCTATGAGATGAAGAGGGTAAGTAGAAAGGATGGAAGAGGGAAGGAATGTGAATAATCTCACTACTCATTCAGAATTCGAACAGTAAGACAGCACTGTTCGCTGAGATACTGAAGCATGCGACGTTTGCAAACTACAAGACTCCGAAGACGGTCAGTGATAGGGAACACTCATGGCACTTGATGATCAATCTCGATTTTACAGCAAAATCGTCCAGTTCCATCTTGTTTCCCTGAGTTGCTCCTCAAATTGATCGAGCACGGCCCATATGAATATCCATTCAAGGCTGCTGAGCTATTCCAAGTATTCGATAAGGTAAAGAGAAGGTTGAGAAGATAGGGACTCTTCCTCTTGCACTCGTTCAGGCTAAGGATCAATTCGCTCAAGACCAGACTGTTCTTCAACTGAAGAATAACCAAATAGTGATTGGAGATATCAGAGGAAGGTAATGGAAAGAAGGGAGGAGGGGGGAGGGAGGAAGGGATCACTTGCCACGGAGGGGACAGGCGACGGTGAACATTTTTACCAAAAAACCGCGACGCGTAACCGCTTTGCGACCGTTTTTTCACGTTTCTGGCTTATTCAATTTTTCTTGCTCATATTTCGATAGCTTCAAGATTACTGGTTAGCAAATTAGTGACAAAACGCAAAAAAATATTAAATAAAGCTATCAAAAACCGCGCACGTGCCATTCTACTTGAAATTATTTAGGTCGAGGTATTTTTCCTGAATTCGCATCGTAAGTACAATTGGTTTGTTTTGAATGATGCAACGAAGCAGAAACTACATAAATAGCT
>LS511246.1:544883-600148 GCA_900490845.1 Pristionchus japonicus | reverse complement strand
CCACTGCGTGTCCCCTCCGTGTTGCAGATACATGGATCTCTTCCGATTCTTCAATGCATTTGGATGGCCTCCTCAGAGATCGTATCTATTCTTAGGAGGTGAGAGAGGGGAAGAGAGAAGGGAGGGTCTCCTCCTCTCAGGGATCATCGAGAACGAAGAAGATCAGAGTCTGGAGTGTATGGCACTTCTGGCTGCATTGAAGGTACCTCCTCTCCCCCTCCTCCATCTGTCTCTCCCCTCTCTCTTGCAGACGACAATGCCCAACTACATCTTCGTTCTTCGTGGAGTGGGAGAGACAGTTCCCTACGTGCCTGGTCGACGATTCCCCGGTATCAAGGGAGAAGTGAGTCTAGAGGGGGAGGAAGGAAGGTACTGACCTCTCTCTCTCTTGAGGTGGTAGGCAATGCCCTCGCCCGTCTCTGCAATTCCCTCCCTGTCGCTGCTGTGATCAACTCGAGGATTCTGTGCACTCATTCAGGAGTGACCACCCATGTGAGTGAAGGAGAGGGAGAGGGAGAGAGAGAGAGAGAGAAGGGCCTTGCAGTTCAAGGGAAAGAATAAACTGAACAACATCCAAAGACCATTCAATATCGAAGATATGACTGAAGCAGGAAGAAGAGTGAGTATTCCATCTGAATGGGAGAGAGGAACCGATTCATTCAGATTATATTCGCTGTTCCGGAGACGAATTGTCGTATGTTCAGAATGAGACCCCGTGAGTGATGAGAGAGAAGGGGGGAATCTAATGATGAAATTGTAGATGAGAAGAATGGAGAAGTATTCGGATCGAAAGCAGTGCAGAAGACTCTGGCTAATATGAAATTGGACCTGCTCATTCGATGTGAGTGAGAGGAGGAATAGGAAGGATGACTCCACTTTCTCTCCGTTTCAGCTCGATCTCAGATTAATGATGGATTCTGTCTCCATTGGGATAATAGTGTTCTCTCCATTTGGTCAGCCTTCATCAGTGGAGTCACGAGAACTGCGGCTGTTGAGGTATGGTATACGGTAGATGAGGAGGGGTTACGGTAGTCCGATCGGTCAGATTGATGGTTGCAGATCGATCCGAATTGCCGTATCGCTCTCCATCTAATGGATACTTCTACTACTCTTACTGCTGATAAGGCACTGCGAATGAATACGAATAATGTGTGAGTAAAGGGGAGGGGAGGGGAGGAAGGGTGGAAGAAGGAAATGAGTGATTGCAGGAAAGTAGCAGTTGAAGAGTTTATGGGAGGAGAAGAAGATGATGAGGAGGAAGATGGAGATGATGAATTTGTTGAAGAGATTGAGAAGGATTCGAGTAGTAGAAGAAAGGTGAGATATAATAGAAGAAGAAGATAGAGGAAGGGAGAGATTGCAGGGTAAGGAAGGAGGAGAAGAAAGGCCGAGAAGCAAGGAAGAATCTGCTAAGGGAAAGGGAACGATCGAGGAACCAACTGAGGTGAGAAAGAGGAGGAGAAGAAGAGGGAGAGAGATGGATTGAAGGGAGGAGGAGGAGTTGAGGTGACTGCCAGTGGAAAGAGTGGAGATATGAAGAAGGAAAGTGGAGGAGCCAGTAGAGAGAAGACTACTATGAAGGAGAGCAGAGATAGTAAGGTGAGAAGAAGAGGATAAGGGAAGAGAGGATGAGAGATGCATTGTAGGAAGGAGGAACGAAGGAAGCTGCAACTATGAAGGAAGATGAGAAGGAGAACAAGACGCAGGATGTGAGTGATCTCCCCCCCCCCCCCCCTCCTCTCACCTGATCACTCCTCCCCCTTACAGTCTCTATCGGCCAGAGCTCAGGAAGCAGCCTTCTCGGATTCTATGATGGAGCAGAAGACACAATCTGTCAAGGAATGGGTCAGTGGAAGGTGATGAGAGAGAGGGAGAGAGAAATGGATTGATTTGCAGAAAGAAATAGCATCGAATAAGAAGGGAAGGAAGAAGGGAGAAGAAGGAGCAACGAAGGAGAAAGAGAAGGACAAGGAACTTGAGAAGATTGTACTCAAGACTCCTGAGATGAGCTTGAGAAGCGAGAAGGAGACGAAATCGGTGAGTGAGAAGAGAGATGAGGAGGAAGAGGAGAAGTGATTGTAGATGATGCAAGTAGCAACTCCTGTTAAAGAAGATGGAAAGAGTGGGAAGAAGAAGAGGGAAGAGAAGGAAATGGATGATGCTGTATGTGATGAGAGAAAGAGAATGAGATCGTGGAACCATTCAGATTCCACTCAAGTCAAAGTATGAAGATGCTATCCCTCTCAAGAAGGAAGAACCTAAGAAGGTTGCACATTCTTCATACGATTATTGACGAAATATCAGTTCAGAGAGATAAACAAACGGAATCCGTGATGAGAGATGTGAGTGTGAGAAGAAAGGAAGGAATTGAGAAGGAGGATAAGGTACGGAGATGAGATTAGATGAGATGGGGAGTACGATTGATCCCATTCCAGCATCCAGTCGATTCACTTCGAGAGGGAACGAAAGTAGATGAGAAGACGAAGAAGAAGAGTAATGAGACAATGAATGAAGGACCATCGAGAGAAACTGAGAAGGAAGCTCATCCAAAGGAAGAATATGCCATTTCGGTGAGTTGGGAAGGGGAATTAATTTGGATCAACATGTTATGTGTTCAGGAGAAATCATTGGGTTCGAAGACTCATAAGGCTGCCAAGAAACCCAAGAAAGATGAAAAGGAAGAAAAGAAAGATAAAAAGGATGAAAAAGAAGAAAAGAAAGAGAAGAAGGAAGAAAAAGAAGAAAAGAAGGAGAAAAAGGAGGAAAAGGAAGAGAAAAAAGAGAAGAAGGAAGATAAAGAAGAAAAGAAGTAATCTTTGATCTCTTCCCATCTCAAAAAATATCAAGAATCACTTATTTCCACTACTCTCTCCTATCTAGATTAATATAAAATGTATTGCGATAACTTATTGCCGATAAAAAGTGATATTATTCGCCTAAATTTCTGCCCTGTGAGAATAGCCCAAAACAGATTCTCTATTGCCGATAAGATGTCAATTTGATAGACTGTGTCGAGCAAAATTATTAAGAATATAAATAATATATTTCCTTCATCAAAACAGAAACAACAGATGAACGGGAAACGATTAACTTGACATTTTACTTCTTTTTCTTCTTCTTAGTAGCTGCGAGATCAAATGAATCTCCATTCATTTCCCCTCCCAATTCCATTGTCTCTCCTTCTAAATCATCTCCCAATCCATCCAGTAGAGAGTCAACTTCTTCCATTTCTCTCTGAAATATATAAACCTAACTTTCATCTTCCCATAGATTCAATACTTGTTTCGTTCCTTTCATCGGATGTGAACTGATCTCCACTGTGTTGACAGTACTGGCGATTGCTTGAACCTGCCAACACTAGAAATAGAGAGGAAAGAGATGTGAATGTATAAACCTGCTCTTCGACTCCTTGTCTATCATCTTCATCCATCTCTATCGCTCCTTCTCCCAATGCATTCTCTTCTTGCACGATTGGCTCATTTTTCACTGAGAACATGCAACCGATACCAAAATAATGAAGAAAAAAATACCTTCTGGAGCTACCGTAGTGGGTATCTTGACCGCGGGAGCAACAAGCTCGTTAGGACTCCATTCTTTGCAAGTGAGAAGCTCAGCTGTGACAGCAGTCTCGAAACCACTTCCCTTAAGCATTTCAATATGTGATTATGATGAACAAGCAGCGAACCTCCTCTTTCATACTCTTTCTTCGCAGTTCATCTGTGATCACTGTGCCAATTAGATCAGTCAGATTTACCACTCGTTCCATTGCTCGTTTCACGCATGCCGTGATCTATTAAAATATTATTTGTCGTAATACAAATCAAAATCGAAAAAATACCTGAGCAGTGGATAGGACGAGATGGTTGGACTGATGGAGTACACAAACTTCTCTTCTACGATTACATCCAATGATAAGGGCTCCATCCAGATAGAGAGACTCCCTCTCTGTCGGATCCACTATTGTACTACGACTGGAATTGAATTATGATGGAGAGTAGAAGAGGGATTGGTCACTCACAGATCAGTTGAGATTCCGAATGTGACACAGATGGGCATGTGATAGATTGAAAGAGGAACCAACATTTTATCGTATTCAGAATGCTGCAATTTTATTAAATTACTTCATCAACAATAGAAACAGCTTAATTATTCATTCTCGGTTGATTGTGACTTACAATCTTGGTGCATTCGGGGAGAACAGTAACATCGGGACGAGAGTAGTGTTGGAGTGCAGTTGCGGCAGCGAGAGAAGCACAGTCGACAAGAGATCCATCGTCATCCAATACTCTCACGTCCACTCGAATCTTCCAGACTTCCTTCTTCGCTCGAATACACAATGACTACAATGTGAGGCATCTGATCAGCTACTCAACGTGTCTTACTCACCTCAACATCGATGCATCTCGAGTCTCTTAATAGCATCTCAAGTAATCTCGTCAATTCCAGTCCTTTATTACCCAATCGATTAGCTTCGTGAGCTGGGGAAGCCATTGGACTCATATCAACCTGTAGTGTATTCTTCTATCTCCCTTCCTCCTTCCTATTCACTCTCTCACCTCGACAGAAATGATTCCCTTCTGTGGTCGTGATCTCGTCGGTTCAGTGATCGATGCAGAGACTGCACACATCACTCTACAACAGACTCGTTCAATCTATTCAACAGCTACTAGTATCCATCCCTCCTTCCCTCATACTCACTTCGTGTTCCCAATAGTGCACAGTGCAGATCCAGGCTGCTTTCCAAGTACGAGAAGTGCTTGGCGGAAGTCTTCCAATCCTCTTTCGTCAGTTCGCTGCCAATGCTCAGTATCACTTTCCATCTCTCTTATCCGTGACAATCGTCCTAATTATTCTCAACAACTCACCACTCCCTCCTTGATTCCATCGAGAATAAACTGTCTTTCAGACAGAGAAGGTGGGTCCGTTCTCATTCTGAACGCCGTTTGTTTTCATCAACTTCTTTCATTAACAGCTGAAGGTATTTGATGTGTTTCAAACACATTCATAGAAAATATTTCACATAAAACAAATGTTTTGTTAGCGAAAGTTTATCGCGAATGCGCAGGAGATCACGATAAAGCGGTAACAGCATAACAAATGGTGGCAATAAGCAAAATTGAAAATAGCATGCGAATGATTAATTACTCAGAATGGGACACTCAATGCAGAAGAAGAGTTTACTGCTGTCGTTGAGCGAGTGCTGTTTGTACCTTCTGGTTGAACTTCTCGTTGACTTTCTGTCGAGAGACTGCCTTATCACGAAGCAATACTTCCACCTTCTCCGCCTACAACAAGCCCAATCAGATCATTCAATAAACTGTGATAAGATACCTGGCCATTGATGAACTTGACTTTCCTATCGAAGTAGTCGATAGCTTTCTCGTGAGTCATCTCAACGTAGTAGCAAGTGCCAATGTCCACTAGGGTCTTCTTCGGATCGGAGAGCGTAGCACGGATGTACATCTACAATATACTCTCTCTCCAGAAAGCTTTCCCCCCCTACTCAATTGCTTACCACGGGTCTCCTGTAAAAAACGTAAGGCGTCTTACCGATTCGGAGAGAGGGATGAGGGCAGAATCGCCATGGGTAGACTTGGCGAGCTCAGTGACCGCTTGAGCACTTGCTATAAACTTTCCAGCGGCGATTTTGAGCTGCTTGATTGACTCGGTGAAGAATTCCATCTGAAATGAGTGTCGCTGAGTGAGTTTACATCGAATAGAACGCACCTCTCTCTCAATCTGTTTCTGCAGACTGGAAAGTTGCTCCAGACCCAGATCATCGACGTTGATTAGATTACGACCAGCGGCGTCCCCTTCTGTACTCATCTGGAAACAAAAATAAACAATAAAACAAGCACAATCAATTTAAATTAAACTTTAACAAAAATTGACGAAATTTTAAGTACGACAATATTATGCAGCACGGTGAAAAGTAGAATTCAACTCGGTGTGGTCGTGTTCGAAAAAAATCCACTGAAAAATTAAATATTTATATAAATTCGTTAGAAATGAAGATCCATTTCTTTTGTCGCTTCTATTGTCGCTCGCCGCATTAGATACTGGTCTTGACCTTGATACAACATTTATCGCATTGTATTTATGTTTGGCATAAACAAAATGCACTTGATGAGATGTTTTACGCAAACTTTTCCAATGTATTTCTTGTCTTCAGAAACGACAAATTTCAAACCTGCGGGCGGATTAAATCCAGTTCTAATCAGCACAAAATGAGCGGTACGTCGTTTTGTACCACCCTATTCTTATCCTGTCTGAGCACGATAGTTTTCTCGATGTATGGATAATTTTGAATCGGCCAGTCTCTTTACAGGGCCTTTGAAAAGTCTTACTGAACCTGTAACTTTATCATTCTAGATAAGTCCGAAGACGGAGAATGCTCCAATTCTCCGAAGGGGTATGTTGTTTATATTTGACTGTATGCTACAACAAAAAATACAGCAAGCATTTATGCATTGAGATAACTTGTTGATTTTGAATCTTTTCAGTGCAGCGGAGTTAGTGGAGATACTAGACAATGGGAGCTTCGTACTCGATCGTAACGATGATGCCTCCGTAGAGGATGATGACCTCGTCGTTCTCAATACATCAGATATGCAATCTAAAGAAGATGTCAATGGAGAAGAGGAAGAACTTCAGTCACCGAAGAGTAATAAGTGAGCAATATGTAGATTATGTATATTTCGTGCTCATGTTTTCGGTTATTAATTCACTGATCACCGGCTCTATTTTGCTTGTAACTGATACATCTAGGAATAACTGGCTGAAATCCACAATGGCTAGTGTCATGTCTCCCCATGTAGAAGAGCCAAAGGCGGAAGAAATGAGGAAGAAAGATAACCGACGGAAGGTTCGTTATGAAAGATATTACTTATCTTAAATGGAAGTTGCTTATGATTATTAGAACAGCTATACAGAACAAATTATTTTAAGCCACAATGCTTCAACTGCAACGGCGAGCATAATATGGTAGCTTGTCCAGAGCCGAAGAACTTTCGCCGTATACGAGAGAATCGTGACGCATTCAATGATGCTCGATCTAAAGAGTAATATTTCGATTTGAAATTTCGTATATTAAATATATTTCGATGGGTTTTGTCCTTCGTTTAGTTGTTCTTTTCAGTGCCCGTTATACTGAACCTCAATCCGGTCAGAATGGAGAATTCAAGCCTGGGAGACTCTCAGATAATCTGCAGAAAGCTCTCGGAATCGGACCAAATGATATCCCTGAATTCATCTATCGAATGAGAAAAATGGGTCTTACTAAAGGGTATCCTCCTGGATATCTTAAAAGGTTTGTTGATTCGCATCGCATATTATTAAATCATCTCCGCATACGTAGTATTCCTTTCAGCGCCATAGTGAATCAGACGAATCCAGATGATCTTCTCAAGTTCCATTCTGATAATCCCGAATTGCAAGGAGACGAAGAGGAGGTTAACGAGGTAACTTATTTTAACTGTGCATGATAGCTATTATTTTGGGCTTTTGACTCAAGAATTAATTCAGAGGCCTCTGTCTCCTACTGTTAATGCCGAAAAGGTCATCTATTATTTCGGATTCAATCAGACTTACCGAGCGCTCAGAGATGTGAGTTTTTAATATCATGGCATCATATTTATGTGTTGTTATGTCAAAATAGTAAACTATGTTCAGATGGCCAAATTTTCTCGTTACATATAGTGGATATTTTTTTCAGAAAGAACGAGATCGATTCATTATTCCGCCCTTCCATGAGTTTGTCGGATTTCTGAATGATCATGTGAAGAAAGAATTCCGGGAGGAGAAAAGAAGAGAGGAGAGAAAGAGGAAAGCTTCATCTTTCGAGAGAGGAGACAAGGATGAAAAGAGAGCGAGACAAGGTATTTAAACCTCTCGTCATTGATTTGAAACTGGAATACATTTTTATTGTAAAATATGTAAAATGGACGTTCAGAAGAGGATGATGATTGTATGATTCTGGATGCACCCCCTCCTCCTCCCATTATTGATATGAATGAGGTAGAAGAGAAGAAAGAGGAAGTTGAAGATGAGAAAGAGGGAAAATCTCTGGACAAGTCATCTATCTTCGTTTCTGCAGATGGAACACCAAAGGTACGTGTTGTAACGATTGTGATAAAATGAATCTGGAATGCATTTTCATTGTGATGTTGTTTTTTATTGGGATGAAGTAAAATTAATTTAAGTCTCGTCGTGTCTCTATCGGTACTCCCGTTCTCCAACGAAAGAATCTTGGTGATGGTATGAAGAAGGTTCCCTCTCTCGATGCATTTGCAGTTGGAATTGTCCCCTTCCAGGTATTATTTACGCCTCCAGTATATACTTAATAATCTTTTTAGGTGGAAGAACCAACTCCTAGAACTGGTTTCCTTCAGAAAATGCTGAAAAAGATCAAAGATAAACTAGGCTGATATTTTTTTTCATTCACTGTCTTATTCATTCGATGTCTCATATAGCCATTTGTTCGTTTTCTTAGCAATAATTTATTACTTATTACGACAATTCTCACATTAGTAATAACAAAAGTGAAGCACTCGCTTCGAGAAGATAAAAAATTTCAACAACTTTATCCTTATTCTGTTAAAAATAACAAACTATCAAATCACGGATTCAGTATCTCCAGACAATTCGAAGACATGCAACTTTTTGTTAGCTGTCGAAACTCCAACGAAAAGAGATGAATCCGTCTCCGATCGGGGACAAAATCTGAAGGGTGAATGTCATCTTCGAACTAAGTTATCAGCTGACCGTATCCTCGTTACTGTATGATCCTCTGCGCTCTCCTCTCCTTGGGTAACTCCAATCAACGATCGATCTCTCACCAATACCACACTTCCATTCTCATCAATTCTGAGTACATCGACAGCACCCGATTCGAATCCAATTACGACCACGTTATCACTGTAAGTGTCCGTGTTCTCCGTAGAGTATCATACCGTACCTCAATCTGTCTCCATTCATATTACCCACTCCGACTGCAGTCACTGACTGTTTCACAGAGTACACATTGAGTACTGTTGCTGTCTCACCATTCCACTCCCATAGAATTACCTGCAATTCAATATTACTTCGATCATACATTGGTAACTGTACCTTTCCCTCTCTTGATACGGTAACAAAATGGAGTGAATCATTGAACCACGCGCAACTCCAGATGATTCGACTGTGAGGACCACCTTTCGATGCACTCTGATACAATGCTGTCCACGTCCCATCTGCAAAACAGTTGAGTACCATACCAATGCACTGCCTACACAAACCTTGTGATCTTCCATACACGATGACAGTTCGATCTCTGCTCACACTCAACAGCCACTTCCCATCGGGAGAGAACTCGCATTGAGTCACAGTTAGGGCGTGTCCTGACATACAATTATACTCACAATCAATCTCCTCCCTCTCGTCATCGAACCAGCAATGATCTTGGGTGCCTCAGTGTATTCCGGAGGTGTCCACTGCAACAATGCTGCATGTGTAGCTTGAGAAGCCTGCAATCAATCGATACATCACTCATTCAACTCGCATCTACCGTACCCTGCTGGCACTGACGATTGTGCCTGAATCAGGATGAGCAGCGATGGCGAACAATTCGAATCCATGGCCATACAACTTGTGAGTCTCTGGCCATAGAGTATTCTGCTGCAGGAATTCTTCCGTGGGAGGAGCTGCAGAATGATTAATTGTCTCCGTCCCTCCCATCCACCCACTGCTTACTCCATCCCAGATGGTTCGTACCTGTGAGTGGTTGAGGGACAGAGACGAATGCTTCTTCTTCCCAGTGTCTCTCTTCTCCCTCTTCCTCCTTCTTCCCTCCCTCTCCTCTCTCAATGGCAGTATTGGATAGACCAAGAGCAGGCACCGATGCTCCCCATGGACGATCCTCCAGTGGACCCAACTGAATGAATACTATACTACAGATTGAATGCAGACATCATACCCCTTCTATCTCAATCGATTCCTCTCCAGTAATGGAAGAAAGGCTCTCAGCGACTGTTCGAGGCATTTCGAATACTCTGATTGTGAAGTATTATCATATTTCATCTCCTCCAGACCAATGGCGAATCACGTTATTTTATTGCAAGAACAGATTAAAGACGTGCTGATTCTTAACCATACCGTAGTATTTTCTCTTCAGATCCTGACACGAATATTCCTCCTCCGAGAGTGGAAATGCATTCGATCTCGTGACCTGGATATGATTCTCAGTTCAACCCCTATTACATCCTCTTGTTACCATGCACTTGAGGTCGTCCGATCTCGACAAAATATGAGTTGGAGGGAGAGACAGAGGGAAGAGAAGGAACAGACGAATCAATCCATCCCAACTGTGATCACACTCGTCATCACTCATCATTCATTGTGAAACAGACCCTCTCTTTGTTAATCTTTCCATATCTAGAATGCATTCTAGTCGTGTTATCACTGCTGGTGGATAGTAGATACGTTCCTCCTCTCGACCAGACTACATCACTCACTCTTCCACAATGACCTCCACCCAATGGACGAGCCACCCATACCTGCAATACACCCATCCAATTCAATCCCTTTCCCCCTATCTCTCACATCTTCCTCCATTCTCTGCCATGCGTGCAATCCACCATAGTAACTCGATCCCACAATTGTCTCTCCATCTCCACACACGACAACTCCATAGAAGCCAGTGGCCTGACCTCCGATGATTCCCAATCGGATCTGGAGAAAAAGACGTCCTTACTCCTCCCTCTCCCCTCTTCCACCCCCTCCTTTCTCCTACTTACCGTATCAGCCCACACTCCATTCTCCATTCTCGTCCACATGACAACAGCCTTGTCACTACTCGCAGTCACTAGACTCCTTCCCCCAGATGGATCTACAATAGTCAGTCCGTGATTCCCCTCCATTCCTCTCTCTCACTCTACCTCTCTCTGGATGCCAATGAACTGCATGAACCCAGTCTTCGTGTCCAGAGAGAACAGCATGGATGTGAACGAGAAACGAGGACACCGTTGTTGATTCTGACACAGATGGAATAGATCTCAATCCACTGCTCTTCATTTCATACCTCTTTGATCTCTGATCTCTACTTTGATCCTCTTCACTTCCAATCTTTTCACAACGTCTTTTTCTTCATTTACATCTTCTTTCTTTCTTCTCTCAAATCGCCACAATTTCACAATCGAATCTTGCCCCGATGAAGCAAGAATCGGCTCATACTCATTCTCTGGAAATATAATACTTCTTATAATAAAGAACCCGATTGCAAAGAATCACCATCAAATTCAAGAGCGTGAACCCAATCATCGTGGGCATCTTTAAGAGTGAGACTCTTCTCCATCTTCGAATCGGGATAGATCACTCCCGTGTAGATATCGATCCATCTCTTTGAAGTACCCGCACACAATATGAATGCGTCTCAAGTATGCAAAAACGTTGAAGGATTCATGAACTCGCTAACCTCCATTTGATTCAGTGGTAAGTCGTTGAAGATCAAGGGAAAGGAAGAAGTGATTAGCTTCGTTCTCTACTACTTCCTCGTCCACTGATGATACCGATCCTTCAAACGAAAACAGATAATAAGAAGGGGGAACACTTTGTTAACAAGAGAGGTTGGCCATATGTCTATTTGTTCTACCCATCTGTGAGCTCCAAGTACAATACCAACTATTTTGGATAGAGTTGTATTAAACTGACAAGCTACAGTAATAACAACGGTAGAAATGAAGAGTACCCTCGATGTAAACGATCTTCCACAATCGAATTACTCCCATCGAGGATGCAGCTACATACAATCTTCCATCTTCAGTCAACCATCCGCAAACAGAAGAGATTGAAGTGGCGATACCGTCTGAAACGAATAAATAAATGCATGGGCAGTCACCCTTGCTCATAAAGAGGCCTAACACTATTATATTCAGTTCGGAAAGGCCGAGTATGTAGCGCGTTGAACCGATGTGTACATGTGGTCCTGTGGCCTAATGGATAAGGCGTCGGTCTCCTAAACCGAAGATTGCAGGTTCGAGTCCTGCCAGGATCGAAAACTTTTGCTGATTTTACCTAGCAATTTTACATGTAGAAGACAGCTTTCCTCTAGCCTCCAGACATTAACTCGACCGTCAGCACTACCAGAGACAAACAACTCGACGTGCTTCACCTTCAAATAACATATTTCGAAAGGAATGAAAATATTCTCGCGATAAGTAGTTTATTATGAACTTTTGATCACTGACCGATGGGGAGTGAACTCTCTTGACACATGTAATTGGCTTTCGGTGCCATCTTTCACTGCACGTTTCAAGGCAAGACGCATCCTGCATGATGCGTGAAGAATTATGCACTCGACAATCCACATACTATATCAGCGTCAGCGACGACAAGTTCGGAATGCGATGCGAAGACTACTCTGTTGGATAAGCGTGAAGATGCAACACAATGGGACCTTGCTTCGCACCCAGCTGACAAGTAAACACATCGAGCCCGGACCATCTGTATATTTGTTTTTGAGCTTTTTCAAAGCCTTGTATCCAAAAAAATATGTGAATCGCCTTTACGTGTTTTGAAAAGTGGACAACAGATGAATTGAAATGACCGTTTATTGCTTAATAGTCGCATAAAACGGCAAACAATAACAACGGTATAACGAATTGGGCGCTCGGCTTCAGATGTAATAGCCGCTTGAATCCCCTGGATGGCGCTTATCTGAGACGACGTGCCTCACGCTCAGCCTCGAGAAGGTTCAGGATGTCTCCCTCACGGACGGGGCCCTGTAAGCACCGAAGATAACACGGTGCACAATCAACTTCCTTATAATTAAAACGAATAGTGCTCGAGACAGATTTTAAATTCGAATTGTACACCGACCTTGACGTTGCGGATGATGGAACGAGAGGTCGGGTCATCGATGAACTCGACGCGGACCTGCATATGGAGGATGATGGTAATAATTACAAATAAGACGAAAATATCCATTTCATTTCTAATTCATTCCTTTCATCAAAAACCAGATAAATAGGAAGCTTGTTTTCTGTGTGCTATTATCTCGGAGGGTATAGACAAAATCCTGGACATTCGTTTGAAACAATGAAGGAAAAGTCAGAAGCCTACAGATGCTACGGAGTATTCTTAATAAAAACATACCCCGTATATGCTCGCAGGTGAATACGATTATAACAAGGGATACAAAGTTTGAGCTCCTTTATAGTCCTTTTAACTTGGCATATATTTTAGAAGGTATGCCACATAAAAAGGAATTTTTAAAAATTGTTTAATTAAAATTCCAAACCGCTAAACTTGCTAACGACACCAAGGGGCTTTAAAAAAAGCATGCCAGGTTAGTTGACCTTCCTTGGTCCATCGATCTTATTAGCATGCCATTCACTACTCCAGAAACCCAGGGCGAGTTCAGGATAAGGTGTAAAAGATTTAGAAGTGTTTGCAAAATTAGAAATAAACAACTTTTTAAAGAATTTATTGAAAAATCACTTGGTTTGATTTTAAGTCAATCAGTATGCATATAAATATCCGAAAACCATAACATTGGAGATTGAGGTAGGGCGCTAAAGCTTTCTCACGATATCACACTTGCATATTTCAACATTAAACTGTAGGAGTTTGCTCTAAGGCCATAGACCTGGGATTCTTGAATAGTGCCAACATATTGCAAACCTCCAAGAACTAGCACCCTAGTTCGTTTGATCAAAATAATACACTTATACTAACTTGAATTGATTACAAGAATTCAACCAATATAGCGACCATAAAATTGGCTCCAGAACATACCTGGGTACATTGTCCCTGGGATCCAGTGCGGCCGAGGATCTTGGTGACCTTAGCGAGCTTGACGGGCTTGTCCATTCTGGCTGATAAATTTACCTGCAACGGATTACAACGTATTTGACGTGTCTAACAATTGATTTATTAAATAAAACGGCAACAACGAGGCGAAAAAAACGACAAAAAGAAAAATGTGCAAATTTGGCCTAAAATTTCACAAACGAGCGGAACGGAAAAATGGGGTACGGTACTACTAAACGCAGCAAATAAGTATACGCAAACTGCTTTTATTTTTCTCGAACTAGAAAAGTATATTTTAATTAGAAAAGGTTTCGTTAGCTACTTACACATATGCCTCTCACTTGTTGTTGAAAGAATAAAATGTACTTATAAGACACATTAATTGTGAATCCTACATTGGAGAATAGTTGCATGAATACTCTCAAGAGGCTTAGATGGCATTTCGAGAGTGAGAATGTTAAACGAAGCATGGGTAGGATCAAATTGGGAGAGGGACGACATATAAGACACTCGTGAGAAAAGAAAGAAGGAATTGTTAGAGAGGGAGCTAGTCATCCATCAACACTCTTCCTACCGTAATCCTCTGCTCGTCATGGATAAACCCCAGTTGGTCTCTGTCATTCTTCCTGCATGTTCCATTCCGAGAAGTGAAGATCAATATTGTTATCTGCATGGTTCTATCATAACTTCAACGTGTCAATCGATGGAAGGGGTAAAAACAGAGGGCGGTTGTCAAGTCGTCATCTCTCATCTCATCAATTTCACTTGTTCAACTTCTCTTCTCAATTCTTTCTCCTCCTTCTAACTTCACACTTCGAGGAGAGAATTGTTCCTAGACTCTATTAGTGCGAGAAGTGAAGTGGGATACCAGACTCTTCTTCTCTCCCACAGATCTCTCCTCTCTTTTTAGATTGTTTGTTTCAGTCTCCATTATGAATGTCCTAATCAGATTAGCCTATTCCATTCATATCTTTGCTTCAATCCAGCTATTTTCATGCCTGTTCTTCTCATATTTGGAGTATCTCGTCTATAAGATATATGTTATTTATCTTACTCCATGTTTCAGTATGCCCTTCATAGCAGTTTCATTCGCCAATCACGACCACTCGAACGTTCTTCATGAGAAGGCTCAATCTACGGTTAATACTACCGACTTTTGTAATTGATCTTTGATCTCTTTCAGTTGAGTCACACCGAAACAGAGATCTCATTCATCTCTCGTATTCTTTGTATTCATCCTCCATCTCAATCTCGCAAGAAAATATACTCTGTATTTCAATGGAGTCAGCGGGTAGACACTCAAATATCAACTTATCCAGTTAGCTTATTCTTCATTCATTTTCAGATCTATTTCTTCATTCTTGCAGCTCTTCTCATCAGTTCTCTTGTATTCCTCGCCTTCAATCAATGTTTCATGTCCATTTTTTCTGCCTAAATCTTCACATTTCATTTCAGCATCCATTTTCATTCTTATCTACCTCTCATCACTTATCGATTTGAGTCTTCTTCTCTGGTGGAATCAATCATCAGTTCACGATAGGTCTCTCTTCTCCTCATCATTCGTTTCTCATTCCCTCTCAATAAGATTCTCAGTCTGTCTAATGGATGCAACATCGGGAGTTGGATCAGTCAAGAGAAGGAAGACAATTGAAACCACCCAAGTTTGTCAATACCCATTTCAGCCATCTAACCATTGCTCCCTATTCAGAAATTCACCTTCAACACACTAATAGTTCTTTCTATTCTCTACATTCTCGTATTCGTTCTCTCTTCTCTGCTTCTCTCCAATTCGTCTTACGATACACTAAAGTGATCATTGACCTCATTCTTTCCGTAACTTTAGTTTTGATTATTCATTTTAGTCCCATTGTATCCCTTTCTCTTCAAACAGTTGGTATATCTATCGGCCTTTTCTCCACAGTAGCTGCAACAACTCTCTTCACAACTCGGTATTTTTGAGACAAATATTTTATTGATTTTCTCATTCTCAGACTTTCTCTGGTTTCTTCTGAATTCCATACCCATTCCGACGATTTTCTTACAGATGGAAACACATTCCAGGTTTGGCATACTTTCTTGCAATGAAGAGACCTATTTATTTGCAGACTTGCGTTTCCAAGCATTACGCTCTCATTCATAGCAAGATCGTCAATGTATTCAGCAAAGTTCGTGAGGCCTTCAGGTGACCTGTTTTAATCTTTGATCTGTTTTCATTACTTCTCAATGTCACAGCATCTGGCTAACTCTCCACATTCTCTTCGATTTCATTCATTTTCATTTCTTTCTCAAGAATCTTCTTCCCATTATCGATTCATCTCGTTTACTTCCTCAAGACCCAGGTGGATACTCCACTCTTCTCTCTTCTCAATCGATAATTCAGTTCATCTTCTTCTGTTTATCTCTCGTGATCTACTCCTCCCTCTCTTCATTCCTCTCACGCGTCTCATTCTCTGCTTCTCTTCCATCTATCGATTACAGTAGGCAGTCCTTCCTCGTTTCATCTTAATCATTCCTGTTCAGAATAGCATCGAGGCGATTCATTCAACATCTCGTATCTCTTCTCTGCACTGAGAATAAGATGATGAATGACCAGGTGATCTTTGATCTCTTTATTTTCTAACATGATCTCCTCAGACGTATTTCGTTTGTATGACATTCACTTCTCATCTCCAATCCTCTTCTGATCATAATCTTCGACTCTTCGGATTGATTATCAATACTGATTTCCTTTTGAAGGTGACATCAACTTTTGTTCTCTCAAAACTCTTATTTTATTCAGATCTCGCTTTGTTCTCTTCTTCTGCTATATTTCACTCATTTCCGCATTGTTTGATCTATTGCAGTTCCTTTTATTATCGATCAATAATAAGCAATAAAATGGTCGAGATCAACGTATGTACATACAAAGAGTGAAAGTAGAATGGACCCGTGAAGGAAAGAGGGAAGAATTGTCTGACTAGACTACAGACATGGTTTGCTACAAGTATTCTACCGTATCCCTACAAACTACAGTATTCTAGATTAGTCGTTGGTTGGCTGCCGCTCTCTTTATGACTTCATTCAGATCTTGAGAAGTCAATTGACGAATTAGTTTGGAATTGAGAACGAAATCAGTCGAAATCTCGAAGGATCGATCGTGGAGAGTCAACTGAAGAGGGAATATCGATTGATTGGTTGTGGAAGGGAAGAGGTACCTTGGGAGCTCTTAGTTTGAATAGAGGGTGAACAGGAATGGGAATTCCATCACGAAGAATGTCGTTGACCTGAAATATGAATATGTAGTAGGGAGGTTGGAAAAGAGGGGACAAGGAAGGATACCATTCTCTGCACTATTTCATGGGAAAGAAATCCAGCATCGTCCAATTCTTCTTGAGAGAGAATCTCAGGTGTGAGAGTCTTCTGAAGAGATCAAAGATCAATCAAGAGGAGAGAAAAAGACGAACCATAAGAATCTGATCGAGAGTAATCTTCCCCTTCACAACTTTGCTCGTCATTCTCATTTTCATCGATCCTGAGATCAAAGATCAATTAGACTGTCAACATCACTACGATGAATACTCACCAGAGATGTCGAGTGTCATTTTACCAGCAATTCTCTCTTGTCCCATTGGTTCGATTGCTCTCACTTCCATCATTCCAGCCAATTGGAAGAAGATTCCTCCTGTCAAGGGTTTGTAAGTATGAAGAAGAGAAATATAAAATGCAAAAAAGAATCTTTTCTCTTCATAATATTCTACCAGCAGATTCGGGTCGAACGATGAGAGCTGGAGCTTGAATCGTAGAGAAGATGAATGCTATTCCACTGGAAAGATCAAAGATCATAGAAGTGATGGAGAGGGGGGGGGGGACGGGGAGAACGAACCGATTGGGAAGAGCCGATCTGAGAGTGGGGAAGATATCTCCGATACAGAAGAGAGAACCAGTAGATAGATCGCAAGTCGATCTCATCATTGGACCAAAATGAGGAGTGGAAGGATCAACTCGAGTATTGAAGAGACCAGTTCTGACGAAGGGAAGAGTGAATGAGGAATTGATGAAGAGCGACTTACTTGTGTCCATGATACATCAAGGAATTGGGAACGAAGTCAGATAGGGCAATCTAGAGATATCAAAGATCAATTCAGAATTCAAATTTGATAATAACCTGCATCATTGAGGTATGATTACTAGTGGGGAAAAGAGGGAGAGATCTCGATCCAAACGGAGTCTTTCCTCCAAGAGTTGATATTTCGCCTGAATTGATCGATTATCGAGATTGGCTCAATCTTGACCTACCAGATGAATAGATATCGAGTCCGAATTGATTGGCAATTGGAGGTTGAGTCATTGCATAATCGAGGAAGAGATTGTCAGCACGAGTCTGCAAGAGGTTAAAGACTAATTGTCTTTCCTTAGTTCTCACCAAATCGAAGTGTTTGAGTATTCCAGCTGATTTGGGGGCTTGTCTCTTTCCTCTCTTCGTCTCTTCTCTCACTCCACTGATTCTCCTGCAATGGTTTTTATCTCCATCCATTCATTTGATAACCGATTACCTCTGTCTCAGTTTCTCAGCATCATTGATTAGCTTGACGAGATCAGCATTGGAGTTATCAGCCAGAGACATTCTGCAAGTATAGATTGTCTCTCTCAGTTCAGAGTCTGAACTTCAGACTATTCATTCTCACTTGGGAGGAAGAAGGCCGAATCTCTCATTGATTCTCTTCTCGATAAGATATTGGACACGAGGACAGACAATATCACGGAAGATGGAGACTGCATCGTGAGAGGCCAGAGACTAAAGAAGAGGTTATGACCAAAAGAGGATGGACACGGAGAATCAATTCGATGCGTCATGGTTAGAGTAGAAAAATTCATGCGAGAACAAATGATTCTCACCACCAATTCCTTTCTCGAATTCATCCCCAGTGTTCGATTGTAAGAGACGACCATGGGAAATCCATTCGGAATATCGCATGATTTCACCTGAAAATGTCGCTTGTCTTCCAATCTGAATAGTATTCGAACCTTGAGTACGGGATTGCCGATGGCATCAGAATTGACTGTTATCTGAACTGTCAATTGAACATCAGTTGCATTGAGAAGGAGAGGAGTAGAGAAGATTCCATCTGAGAGACGGCCAGACGATGAACCAAGGAGACTGAAAGCGGTCGAGGATTAGAGAAACTCATTCAACTGGAGTCCAGAACTGACGTCATGGCAATTCCGGGGACGACAGCTTTGAGTGTATTGGGAGGAAGAGGGACTACAGATGGAAGAGAAGAAGAGAGGGAGACAGAGACAAGTGAAAGAGATGAAACATGCACTGACGATCGTGACATCTGAATCATCTCATGAAGCTGATTATGGAAATAATATAACTTACGTGAACATTCTTGGGTTGGAATGGGAATGAAGTGGATACAATCTCTTTGAGAATAGAATCAGAGATCGTCTTTGAGATGTAGGATAGTCCAATCGGAGAGAAACGAAGTCTCACAGCTGGTCCAGACTGAATATCATTCAAATTAATCATTCAGCAGCAGTTTAACAACTCGCAATGCAGATTGTAAGAACCGATGAGACATCGTGTGTTTCAAGGTTCACACTCTTTCTCTACTCATAACTGTGTCCGTTCGATAGTTTATGTCGATCTAATAGAGTGTTTAAATCTAATAAAGTGAGAGTGTTTAGTGAAAGTATCTACTCTCATTCTCGTTTCCGATAGAAAGAACACGAAATGAAGTGGGCAGTCTAGGCACTCTTGATCAACCTTTTGAGAATCGTTACGCAACACTCATTCATCCTCACCAGTGATTGATCTTGTTGCAGCAGTGGATTCACTTCGAAATTGAGTTGTGATGATGCAAGAGAGATTAAGAATGTCTGAAAGCGTCTCTTGCATATGTGCCATATTAAAGCGTGTGAATGTGCATCATAGTCTACCTTCAAATAACCGAACTCTATTCTAGACACGAGTACTCTCGAGGTCACACTTCTTTCTCGTTAGAACGGGTTCGAATTGTGATTGAACGGGAAGAGTTTGTGGCACGAATGATCAGCGTTCAAGAAAGTTTTCTCTTCGTGTTCTAGAACGAGTAGAAAATAAAGAAATGATAATTACCAGCTGTAAAAGATGAGTTGGAAGAGTCGTCATGGTATCTGAAATTATGAAAGTAAGGAGAGGGAATAGATTAATTGGGCTATGAATGATAACGGGGTAAACACGCAGTGGATGAAGAGGATGGTTCAATTGTCGTTTTCTCGGAATGGAAGAGTGCACTAGGTGTAATAGTGTGATAAAGAGTAGTCTCATTGGAAAAAACAGAGCTGTCTGTCTGTTGGAAGGATTGGATCAGATGGCCATTGGAAAGAAACAGACACGAGAGTGATGATCGAAGGGGGAATGAATGATGAATGTTTTGAGTGAAAGTGTAGAAAGGAAATGAAGAATCGGGTGATTAACTCTGAGAGGGACAGACTAACAAATGGGAATGAAGATCTAGTAGAGCACGTCATGACCCTTCCCCCTTTAAGTGATCTTCCCCCAAGGGAGACAAGAGGAGGAGTAAGGTAAGGGAAGGGGGCTTAACTAGTCCGATACTCGGTATTTTATCGATACTCTTACTAGATCTGATGTAGAACAAAGAGTAAACGATCTCCCTTAGTCAATCTGATTCGAGGGGGGAGTAAAAAGAGTGTGGGATTATGATGGGATTTGAGAGGAAGGAACATAGTAAGAGGATAGGGTTGAGCCTGCCCCAAGGGAGAAAGAGGCGGTGTTGCAGAGACGGGTACAGTTCAATTACATATCGCTCTCTAGAACAACGGGCATTCCATAAACGAGGAGAAAGAACCAACTTGAGAAGGGTTCCATCACAGAACTTGCAGGGAAACAGGCTTTCCACCCATTCTTCACTCATCGCAAAACTTATTCGAGCGCCATTTACAAGTATTGTTACATCAAAGACGAGAGGTAGAAGGTAGATACTATGGATAGCCCTCTGGTGTCGAACACGTAGTGCACGCATGGTCAAGTGGGTAAGGGGTTTGACTAGCGATCGGTATGTCGTGTGGTCAGCCCCCTCCCGAGCAAATCACTGTTGCCACCCCCTTCTCCCGATCGGTCTGTCTCTCCCTCCTCACCCCCTCCATGCATGAGCAATGAAGATGCTTCACTGTCACCTCAAATGCTAGAGCCTTTTTCTCTCTTTTGCATTTTTACTCCTTTGATCTTTTCATTTAGCCTAGAGGAATTTCCTACACGTGGTTTTGATTGCAAAACCGCAGCTTTAAAAAACTTTCACTTTTTCGAAAAAGTTCTACTCTGATTGATTAGATTCGACTACTACATCATTCCCAAGCGTTGCCACAATGAAACTCATTTCAGTTCCAATTGGACGAAGTAGAGATGTTGTGAGAGAGTTTCAATTGTACCGATTATGTGGAAACACATCTTGCCCCTCTCATCATTTCAGTTCCAATACGTGTTCATAGACATCGAAACCACACACAAAAGAATCATGATATATTTTGAAAAAAGAGATCAATAATACAAGCGACGCAGGAAAAGATCAGTTAATAATAACAAAACCGTTAGCATCCGAGAAATTAAGCAAAATATAATTATTTCATGAAGTGAGAACGAGTTATCAAGAAGATACACATATAATTGAGCAGTGAATAAATATTAGATATGTAAGGAGACTAAAAGCGAATACAAGAAAGGAAAGTCTCAATCGAGGGGAGGGTGGGGAGATAATTACAAGGGAAGGCCAGCTAAAGAATCAGAGATGAGGAAGGGATTGACTGTACTAAAGGAAGGACGGGATGGGAGAAGATAGATCATACTGGTTGCGATGTGAATCATTGTCTCGGAAAGGGGGAGGGGGATACTCACACCCTTCCGAAGAATCCTTCAGTATTGATTTCTTTGTACAGATCAAGTAGATCTTTTGCATTATCAGCAGCTTCTTGCATCAAATCGAGGGAGAATCCTTCCTCACGCTCGAATCTGCAGAGAGACATGGAGATATTACATCATCTACAATGATTATATTACCTGTCAAGGAATGCTCTCTTGCTTCTGAACTTCTCATATTTATTGAGAGTCTCAGCGAAGAGAGAAGCGATATTCGTGTGATTAGCCATCAACATTCCAGATACCTAAATAAGGGAAGGAATCTACTCTCCTGTCTCTCCCCCTCTCCTCTCTGAATGGAAGTAGTCCACTCTGGCCGATAAGCTTCACAAAGTGTACTCATCCCCTATCTGACACGTCATTCACTCTCCCTCTCACTTCCTCCATTCTCTAGTTCTCACTCACTGTCTACTTCTGCATTAACATGAGCGAGGATCACAAAATAGCAACACAACATAAAAATTCATTTCATTTCACTTTTCTGTGGATATCATCATTCTACTGAATATGTAGTGTAAACTAGCCTTGTAGGTGGGTTTGATGAATGGAGAGAGAGGAGCCTTGTGGATATGGAGAGGAGAGGCCATTGCCCATGGAGCTTGCTTGATTAGCCGACGTTCGTGAACCTGACGAGAGAGAGAGAGGAATGGACTAGATCCTTCAATTGAGACTCACGAATTCATAAGCAGCAGGAATGTCTCTATCATCGAAATCTCCCTGTAGCATGGCCACTGCTTGCAATAGACACGATTGATCAGTCCCAGAACGAGAGGAACGAGTCGACACCTCAATTCATTTCTTCCATTATGCATCAATGCCTAGACAATTTTTTAATAGTAATTTTCAATTAATGTTTGCCCCTATAAGTATAATTATGTGGACTAACCATCATACTACTCGGCTGCATAATCGTCCTCATAATATCCTTGACTGTGGTCTTCGATACGAATTCCCTCTTTGGATCGGCGATAGGAGAGAAGGCTGAGAAGAGGGAGAAGAGTCAGTGAGTGAGTCCCCCTCCCCTCACTGACCAGTCTGGATGAATCTGAGCGGAGGGAAGGGCACGAGCATGCACACGAGATGCTGCAGTCGAGTATAGAGGGCGGAGGGGAAACGGATGGTCGCCGTCGTGGCAGACATGATACGGGCTACCTGAGCAGAGATAGAGTATTCCCATTTATGGGATACTGTATCTGAAAGAAATATGCAAAACTAATGAGCTCGATTCAGGTAAGGATGGGCTGCTGTAGCAGTAACTGACCAGTTTATTGACGTGTTCGAATGAAGCTTGAGGCAGTCCCAGTCTGTCGGCCACCACTCGATTCAGAGCGGTGTTGTCCAATACAACCACTGAGTTTGTGCACTCCTGAAGAAATGGAGATGGTGATGGTTCCTCCCCTCATTTCTCCTTCCTCTCACCATTAATCTCTGTAGAGTGAGAATGGAATTGTATGGCTGGACAACGACATCAGATGCTTCTTGATCAGCAAACACCGAATACGATTGGATGATCGTCTTCGGATATCTCAAAGAACTCTTCCATTTCCTCTCCCGATCAGGGCTGGTTTTCTTGAGCTCAAAATTCTTGAAAGTCAAGAAATTACTTGTTTGAGATTATCTGATATTTTTCACAAGAATTTTCTGAAAAACAAGAAAGATGAATGAGAGAGATGAAGGATTTTGAGCTTTTGACGTTTGTTAATCATGCTAAAATATTATGGCAAAACTTTTAGGTGAAATTTGTCACTTTCTTGGAATATTTGTACCGAATATGCCATGACGCCATGGCGCATTTAAAAGTTCCCTATTGTTAAATATTACCTAGACTCTCAAAAAGTTTTTTGTGCATATAGTGCTATAATACTGCTAAAATGATCTAGAAATTGGCAGAAAAAGGATGTTCAGCACCGTCCACATGTATTTCTCGAGATTTCTTGAATTTCAATAAATTCTTTTTAAAAAATCAGAAAAAATCCCGATCGGTCTGTCTCTCCCTCCTCACCCCCTCCATGCATGAGCAATGAAGATGCTTCACTGTCACCTCAAATGCTAGAGCCTTTTTCTCTCTTTTGCATTTTTACTCCTTTGATCTTTTCATTTAGCTTAGAGGAATTTCCAACACGTGGTTTTGATTGCAAAACCGCAGCTTTAAAAAACTTTCACTTTTTCGAAAAAGTTCTACCCTGATTGATTAGATTCGACTACTACATCATACCCATGCGTTGCCACAATGAAACTCATTTCAGTTCCAATTGGACGAAGTATAGAGAACTTAGTAAAGAGAGATTAGGGACTGCAACGATGTTTAGAGATGAACGAAATAAATAACGTGTTTATGTGCAAACGGACGCTCATCCTACACCATTTCGAGTTTTCAACTTAGAATTTCAAAATTAAATCCATAAAAAGAGAAGAACAATAAATAAAGGAGGTACGAAGTGCGACGCTTTTGAGTTCAAGCGGAGCGCATCGCCGGTCAACGTTTTTATCAAACTATCGCAAACTGAAATGCTTAAATATTGGCGCGCACTATCCACGTACAATTTTATGTCTTTTCCACGTTATGTACCGGTGGCACAACAGCTTAATCACAGCCAATGATACATAATAATTCAGAAAACGAAGATTGCACTGAATGAGAGCCAGAACTTATGTTGGGTTACGGTAGCTTGATTTTGTGAACTCATTTTCTCCCAATCGGCCCATAGAAAAATTGCCATCTGTTCACATTCGATGCAGAATGCTAATTTGAATTCAACTTTCGAAAATATTCATTTTTCTATGAGCCGATTTCGAGATATTAGTTAAAACGTGATTTCATAACGTGAAAATGGCGAATTTTGGAGGCTTCAGTCTTGAAGGTTTTACTTCCAATCATTTTTCTGTTTTGATAATCATTTTCTGTGCATCGTAATCTATCAATACTGGGACAATGACGGCGATTCTCGAAAATTTGAAAACACGCGTTTTCTACGTGGACTTGTTTGTCTTGCTCTTGGCCTTTTTACACCTCTAGTCAAGTTCAATGCCTTTTCCGTATCATCTTTCATTTACTCCGTTTAATAAATGAGAGGTAAACACGATCAAAATATTTTTAAATTGCTAAACAAAAAGTTGAAAGAAATTCGGACAAAGATTACGGTAGATTGAAACCAAAAGCGTCGAAGGGTGTACTAAAATATTCGTACTCAAAAATTCGTCGTTGCCGTCCCTAAGAGAGATAAAGAGTAAGAGTGTTTCAATTGCATCGATCATGTGGAAACATATCTTACTTCTAGCTCATATTGAGCAAACAAATCAAAGGAAGGAAATATAATCGTACCTATCTCGCAGCTTCTCGAGCAATTTCGATCCCAGGCCAGAACCCGTTCCTGAATAGAATAGAATATCAACATAGATCATTTATCACATCTAGATCAGTAATCCATCAGTTTCAATCTCGTTCTCATACCTCCTGACACGGAGTGGGTGAAGTTGAATCCATCGAGAGCGGGAGCCAACTCAGCCTCCCTATCCACCATATCGATGATACTCTCGAACACTTCACTGCAATCATCACGGTCCAGACAGAAGAGAGAGAGAGAGGAGGGGGGGGGGGGTACTCACTTTCCCTGCATGAATCCACTCGCCCAATTGTTGCCTGCTCCTCCTCCAGTCTCAGACAGAAATACGTTTTCCTGAAATCAATCTATGATCATCCACTTCCTAATCTATTTTTAAAAAATCACATGAATAGACTATAGATGTGGCCAGAATATAGACAACCTTTGAGAATAGACGGGAGTATTCGCTTGTTAGAATTCCATTGATAACTCTTGGTTCTAGATCGACTAGAATAGAACGAGGAACATAATGATCATCGTCTGCCTGAGAAATGAACACAATCCAATTAGTCAATTAGTAACGTTTAAGGATAAAGAACAGACAACACATATCGTTTCAGTCTACATCTACACAAACTTTAAAATAAAATACCTGGTTGAAGAATACGTGTTTTCCATCGACAATGGAATGGGAATTCTCATCTTTCGCAGTTCCATCAACATTCAATCCGTGCTCTTCCACTAATGTCTTCCAGAATGTATGACCGATCTAAACATTACCATAACATCATTATTTATAGGAAAAAGTTGAGAATAGATTAGCAATGATCACAGTCGACTCTCCTACAGTGGCTTCCTCTACCGTACTTACTTGGTTTCCGCACTGTCCCACGTGGAGGGAGATGATCGCATTACTCATCGCCTATTAAGAGAATACATGATAACTCGACCAAGCAATGTATATCCCGGCCAGCGATATTTCAAAGTGCCTGATCTTACACCAAATCAATACGCTAGAAAGAGCAGAATTTGCAATCATTATATTTATCCGCACTACTATACAGCACAGAAAACAATAACAACAACAGCCGTGACTGAATAACAGCAAAACAAAGTAACTTTAAGAATGATGCCCTTGAGAAATTTGAATGGGCGATGACTGGATTCATGCATGTGAGTATCATTATTATCGGGTGGATTCGCTATGAGCTTTCTCGAACTTGTGTCGGATATCAGCGAAGAGAGTCTCGAGATGGTCGAATGCCTTGAGAAGGATCGGTGCAGCTGCTACTCCCTCTCTGAAATCAGCCACTCGTCCCAACCAGTCATTCGTTCACACTCACAAAGGATGAGAAAAGCTGTACTCACTTGGTCTGCAATCTCAATAGAATCTTGTCTTCAAGGGGATGGGGAACGTTGTATCCAGCGAATTCCACGTCGTCCCTGCAATGGTATGCAACTTCAAAGGAACTACCGTATTAGGCGGGAATGCGGGAAATAATTGAGTGATATTGAAAGTATTTAGAAACGGTGAATGACAGCCCCAAGTGAACTTACATCATGCATAGAATGTGCTTGAGTGAATTTCCGATCGTATGATCTTCCTCGTGTAGAACAACAGTGAGAAGAGAGGGATCAGCCTTGAGACCTTCCGGATCAAGCTGATATTCAATAATATTTCACGGTATAGAAGATGCCTCGCATGATCTCCAAATTAGTGCCTACTAACAGCCAAAATGGTACTCACGATCTCGACTCTCGGCTTCTCTGTAGCCATTGGTATGTGGATTGTCTACAATGATTTTTTTTTGTTGTGAATTGTTAATCTCTGAGATATCATTAATCGTCTATGAACGAGAGAAAAATGGTAAAAAATCATATTTACAAAAACACGTGTTTATCGTAGATAACAAAGGAGAAAGAAACATAATTTGACCGTACGAGTACAGAGGGAAAGGATGGGTTATCAGTGCTGGTTAACCTATCGCAATCCATAATGAATTGCAACAGAAAGAAGCAAACATTGTGTCGAACACACGCACACAAAAAAGGAGAAATCATGGCTAATTGTAAAGAATAAAAGTGAATATTTTAGAGGTTCTGTGCATAAATAATTACTCTTTGAGTGATATCTTTCAAATCGTATGGAGAACTATGCATAACCATCACCAAAACATCAGGAAAACGAGTTGATAACTATCATAGCTGAGCATCTGTGGTATTGGGCTGAAACAAGTGCTATGAAAGCCGATCGTATTTAATTGAGATTAGAAGTGTGGGGGAAATTGGATATTAGTTCCGATTAGCAGTCTTCCTGGCTCTTCCGAACACACTGAGCAACTCGTTTCTTGAATTCGGGAAGATTCTCCCGCTGCATTTTCTAAAAGGGAGATCACTTATACACTATTTTAATCGTTTGAAAAAGTGCTACCGTCATCGAAAACCAATTTTGCAGAGAGGAAAGAACGTTAAAACGTAAAGCCCGTTTCGACATAGTGAAACCAACTCGCCTTCACTCTTTACACAATACACATAAAACTCACAGCTGCATCGACATTGGCAGGAGATTCGAAATTGGGATCAGCGAGCATCGAAATAACAGAGAGAAGAATTGTCTCGACCTGAAAGGGAAATAATGGGTAAATGAAGAGGAAGATATGGTAGGGACTAACAGTATGAACGGGCAACCATCGCTCCTCAGGCTTCTCGTAACCCCATCGATCATCTCCAGGTTCATGCAGAATAGAGATGCACACGTTACCGTCAGAATGGACTGAAACGAGCATAATATAACCAAACTTTGAAATATGTCTACAATTGGATGATTACGACACAAGAGAAGTACAAGCACTTACTGTTAGGATGCCAGATATCAGAGATGAACTTCATCTTAGGAGGAGACTGAGGGTACTCCTTAGGGAAATCGAGGATCGCCTTGAAGAAACCGCCATCACTGCAAAAAATTAGTCACGTGAGCAGCCAATTATGAACTTGTTGCCATTGTGATAAGGAGTACTCACTAGAGGGTCTCGGGAGGGCCCATCACGAGCACTTCCCATTTGTATATGTTGTCGTCATCGACGAGACCAGCAGAGAAACCATCGACGGGCGATCGTCGCAGCTCTGTCAATCACTTTCATCATCAAATGAAATACCCAAGCAAGTTCAATATTACGAGTTACTGAATCACTGATATACTTCTCAAATGCATAGGATCGTGACGTTAGAAGGACAGAAAAGGAAAGTCATACCAGCAAGCTGCTTCTTCAGAAGGAGAGATGACTGTAGTTCCACCATCGCCAAGAGGTTTCAGCCAAGCCTGCAGAGAGACAGCGATTGCTTCGAAATGGGATGTAATTTACGTAACGCGCTGTATTTCCATATTGGATTAGGCTAGATCACAGTGAAAGAACAAAGAAAGAATCAAATAGTTTTCGTTGCACAAAACAGACTAGAAAAGTGTCAAACTCGAAGTGAATTAACAGATCGTGTTATGGAGATGAAGCCTGGTAACGTGATCATGGAATAGCGTGAAAATACAAGACAACAATATACAATAAATAGGCCCAAAATCAACTTACAAAGCACGTAAAAAACCAAGCGAACCCCATTTGAGCTTCATGACCTAGCATCTCCCAGACGGATCGACAGGCTTCCACACAGGATTCCACAGTATTTTGCTCGCTACCGTATGTCACAGTCCAAGGGTGTCGCCACTATGACTTACTTCCGGTTCATCACATATCGGTTTGTAAACGGGTTTTTCGACAATCTTAATTTTATCTCATTGTTTACAACATCTGTTTTAGTAGTTTCACAATTTGGTATCGAGTTGTTTGTTATCTCTGTAATGGTCATTAATCCTCATTGAACTGTTTCTTAATGTTTCTTATGCTTCTTCATTGGATTCTGTGCTATGCGGTTTTTTGCTTATATGTTTATAGTCACGCCATCATATGCTGATTCCACCCTGACTCATAGAAATGCAGAGCGATAAGACAATAATTCCCATGGAATTCGATGTGATCGTGACTATTATCTATGCGCCTTTGCTGATTCAGAGAGCTTTTGGTGCAAATATTGTTCGCTCAGAATCCCGCGGTTATGCTATCTGATTAGTATTTTTTCTCAGTTCTTTCAATCAAGTTTACCTGGCCTTTTCTTACCGCGAATTTATATTTGAAATCAAGTTGCTTACTATCATGCTCTCACGATACTCTCAATTAGGTCTCAGTTGTAATTAATCTGAATTAGTGGAGTGGAGAGAGAGATGTATATTTAACATGACCATTTGCGACGTCTTTGTATCACTGCATCTTTCAATTCCTTCCAATGTGTCTCCAATCCCTTCTCCATCTCTGTCAGATTCGGACCCGAATGCCATGCATCGAATAGAAGAAAGAGAAAGGGAGCAAGCAGCGATTGTTCGATGCCAGAAAGAGAGGACCAATTTTCTCCCCCAGAGGCCTTCGCTCTCTCCCCTTTCCTCTCCTTCCTCTTCCCTCTCTCTCCTTCTCGCGAGCCGCGATCGTTACGCGTCTAGGCCTCAAGGGGCGAGAGAATAAGCCTGAGGCTCCCCCCCCCTCTTCCTCTCTTCCTCTCTCCTCTACCCACTCAATCCTTCCTCTCTACTCCATCGTCTAACTCGCGAGAATCAAAAGAAGGCGTGGCTTCTGCTTCCCTTTCTTTCTCAACTTTTCTCTCCTCTTTTTCGATGTTGACGTTCATTCAACAAGATCTAAATAGACATCGCCTATCCATCTCTTCCCTATGTTCCATCCTTCCATCTGTTGTTCATCTTGGTTGTTGCTAGGATTCATTCATCCATCCATCCTTCCATCCATCTTCTCTTCTCGATGCGTCTTCCTTTTTCTTATTCAATCACTGTCATCTTATTACATGTGATGTGAGACTGGATGAATGATAGATGTTATAACTTCTCTCCCCTTTCCCCTCTCTCCTCCCTCTCAAATCGAATGTTTATTTCATAGTGCTTCTGGGGGCGAATCTCCTCCTCTCCTCCTCCTCCTCATCTTTCTCTCCCTCCCTCGCCTTTCCTCTCTCATCGTCAATCAGAAGGGACAACGTTCATCTCTATTCATCCCTTCCTCTTCTCTCCGATTTCATCACTTCTCTCACTGTTTGCAATAGGAGATGCTCTATCTATCTATGTCTCTCTCCAAATATGGATCTATCCCACACTCAATTCCTCCCCACAGATAGAGAGAATGGTAGATCAATATTGATATGATTAGGTTCCTTGTTCTATTCCAGTTCCTTCTCTTTCTTCCTTCCATCTCTCATCTCTTTTCGTGCCTCTAGGGAGTATTGAGTCTTCCCATGTTTCACCCTTCCTCTTCCCTCTCCAGCCTCCTCCTCCCCCTTTTACTACTCCTCCTCTCCCCTCTCGTCTCCCACTCCCTCATCTTCCCTTGTCTTGTCTTCCATCTTCTGTTTCTTCTTCCCTTCATCCCTTCTCTTCCCATATTCTTCCTCGCTTCTTCTCCTTCTTCCCACATGATTGTGTGCGCATTTCTCTCTTATGAACTGGGTTCTCTCTATATTCTCCTGTCCTCCTCCATCTCCTCCACCTCCCCCCACTCCTTTCCCTCTTCTTCCGTCATCTCTCATCAGTATCCATTGCAGTCTCATCGAGATCTGAGATCGTCGTCTCCCCGATTGGAGGTCGTCATAGAAGAGATCGGTATCGTTCCCTTCCCATTTACTCCCTTATCGATTCTCTTATTTTGAATCAATTTGAGCTGATTCATATTCCTTTTCTGTTGATTCAGATGGAAGCAAAGATAATAGAGGAGAGGGAGAGGGATGCTCGCTAGTTAGATAGTAATGATCCATTGACGATAATGATGTATCTCATTTCAGACTCTGTCGATAGAGTAGAGAGTGGAGGATGACTAAAGATCGATTGGGAGCCCTCAAACAGGTGAGATTGAATCGATGGAATGAATTGAAGAGAAGGATGACGGAATCCTCGTGAATCATGGGAAGGGAAGAGGAAGGGATGCGTGTGTTCTTTCTTCCCCAATGGGAGAAGGATAGGGGGGGGGGATGGAATGCGATGATAAGTTGTCATTCTCTCTCAGGCTCAATCGGAGGATGATGCAGACGATGATCTGCCTGTCGACTCGGGGAATGCTCAGTATATGGAGGAATTCTTCGAGCAGGTGAGGGAAGGATGAGGGGAGGGGGGGAATCAGGGGAAGGAGGGCTGTAATTTGGCTTATTCCGTCTCTTCTCTATTTTCACTACTCTTCTCCTTCTTGGTCTCTCGTCTTTCCATTCTTAGATCTCTTCATCTCTTCCTTCTCACTTTACTTCAATCCACTCTACTTTCTTTCCATCACTCGTTGGATTCTCATTCGGAATCGGGACTGAGATGGGAATGAATGGGAAGGAAGAAGGGAAGGGATATTCACGAAGGGATTCAGAAGAGGAAGACTTTAAGTGCCACAAGTTTAGAAGAGAGAGGAGAAGAGTAGTTAGAAGGAACAGGGGAAATTCATTTATGCTCAACATCAGGCATAATGTTGCTGTATACCGTTTCGAGAAACCTTGAGCAGTATGTTGTTCATTTTGAATTGTAGCTGTTCAATGTACGAGTATGAAACTAGGTAATGCGACGATGAGGGAGAGGAGGAGGATGAGGAAGGAGAGGGGATAAGAGGTGCTGAGAATGGATGGAATAGTAAGTAGATGGTAGTCATTGCTGATGGGACGAATGAGAGATCTCTCCTTTCTGGAATGGAAGTAAAGAGATGGAATGGAAGGAAGGGAGAAATAGGAGATGCTCCCTTCTCCCTTCCTTTTACTCCTCTTTCCTCTCCTCAATTCGGCCTTTTCTCTCTCTCTCTCTCTCTTTCACACCATGTTTTGTTTTACTACCGGATGGATTCTGGAGAGAAAGAGAAAGGAATGGGGCAAGTTATTGCTCCTCTGAGAGGGAAGAAGTTGTCTGTCTGGAAGAAGAAGAAGAGGTAATGAAGGTAAAACTAGTGAAGCAAGCAAAAGCAAGAAGGGAGGGGAGGAGGGGGTTATGGGAATGCATTCATTGTCTTAGCCTCTACAATCCCTCTCTTCTCGATGGGAAGGAGAGGAGGAAAGAGAAGAGGAGGCTGCATTAACTGTCCTGTCTCTGCATTATTCATTGGTTTAGTCAAGAAGCCCGGGATTCAATTTGAAATGAGGCTCTGATTCTTTCAACGGATAGTTTTTATACAAGGAAAGGGGGTTTGATCGACTGAGAAGGGATTGCCTTCTGTAATTCATGAGAGTGGGCAGAAGAGAAGAGGGAGAGAGAGGAGGAGGGGGGAGGGAGGGAGTTATGAGGCATCGAGGGGGATTCAACGATGCATGGAATTCTCGTTTGGACTCTGAGGGTCGTTGCTCATCTCTCCATTCCAATGCAGAGTATGTCAGGAATGGAAAGGGAGGAAGGGAGGGGGCAGCCAAATGGAATTACAAACAAATGGTAGAATGAGAATGAGAGTAATAGTGGATGATTGCAGGTGGAAGAGATCAGAGGAAGTGTCGACCTCATAGCTAATAATGTAGAAGAAGTGAAGAAGAAGCATTCTGCCATCCTCTCCAATCCAGTCAATGATCCAAGTATGTGCACTCTCTCTTTATATTATATATCTATTTTTTAAATCTTTTTGGCCAATGTATGTCGTCTTTTGTGGGACACACTGTAACCAACTGATTGTCGAAAGAAGAGGATGTCGAGATAGGAAATCTAAAGAGGAGAAACTATCTACTACTTTATCCATTATGTTGCTGTCCATTTGAATGTCAGTGACATTGAGGGAATGTCTGTACTCTGAAAGAGATATTGGGAAGGAGAGGAAGAGAGGGGAAATAAGTGTGCAGAAAGTTGTAAAAGATTCCCATCTCTTCTCGTTTCTTGAGTCTCCTTTCTCATTTGGGGAGATGGGGAGGAGGGTATTAGTTAGAAGAGAAGGCAAGAGTTATGATGGATACTCATCCATGTACCAAGAAGGAATGGAAGAGGAATGAGGAGAGAATACTTGAGATCGGAGATGACACTTTTGAGATGAGATGAATGTATTGAAGGATATGAGATGAATGTATTGAAGGATATAGGGATGGTGCGAATTCTCAATAAAGACGTAAGCGATCGATAGATGGTAACAGTAATGATGGATATTGCAGAGACGAAGGAAGAATTGGATGAGCTCATGGCGAGTATTAAGAGAACTGCCAATAAGGTAGAGTGGAGAAGGGGAGAAGGAGAGAGGGAGTAATGAGTGTGATTGGAGGTTCGAAGCAAGCTGAAATTGATCGAGAATGCGATCGAACACGACGAAGCAGCGGGAGGAGCAGCGAATGCAGATCTGAGGATTAGAAAGACACAGCATTCCACTCTGTCCAGGAGATTCGTTGAGGTATGAGAAGGAAGAGAGGAAGAGGGAGAGAAGGGAGGAGATGATGAGGGAGATGCTCGCAGGTGATGACTGACTACAACAAGACGCAGACTGACTATCGAGAGAGATGCAAGGGAAGAATACAGAGACAACTCGATATTGGTCAGTCGAGAGGGGAGGAGATTGGCTCGTGTATCTGATGCCGTTGAATTGCAGCTGGAAAGCAAGTGGGAGACGAGGATCTCGAAGAGATGATCGAGAGTGGAAATCCAGGAGTATTCACTCAGGGTGAGGAGGGAGAGAAGGAAGGGGGATGGAAGGAGACGGGGATGATTGCAGGGATCATCACTGATACTCAACAAGCGAAGCAGACACTTGCTGACATCGAGGCAAGACACAATGATATCATCAAGCTGGAGAGTTCGATCAGAGAATTGCACGATATGTTCATGGATATGGCAATGCTTGTTGAGAGTCAGGTGAGAGAAGAGAGGAAGGGAAGGTCTGTGATGGAAGGAATGATTGAAGGGAGAGATGGTCGATCGAATCGAGTACAATGTGGAACATGCGAAGGAATTCGTTGATCGAGCAGTGGCTGATACGAAGAAAGCAGTGCAATATCAGAGCAAGGCTAGAAGGGTAAGTCGATGAGAGAGATGGTTGGGGATTGGTGGTGGTGGTTGTGGTTGTTGTTGTGATGGTGGTGTTGGTAAATAGATGTGAATGTGCACCTCTAACCCTTTGTCGATGTTTGATGTTCCATTTGTTTCACAGATTCTCGTATTTGATGTGCTTGAATGTGTGAAATGGAGTCTTATTTTACACTGGTCTCTCCCTAACTCACAATGCGTTCGTTCCCTCACAAGCGTTCACTTATCCGCTTCTCTTTTCCCTAACATAATTCAGTTTCCTTTGTGTGATTGTGTCTTGCTTGTGTTTATCGACTTGCTTTGTAACCGTACTCCCTCGTGCTTCTTCAATGGTATCGCGAAGTGGTGGTTGATGTCGTGGTGATTGGTGATTATTCCAGAAGAAGATCTGCATCATTGTCACGTGTTCAATCATTCTGGTGGTCGTCATTATCGGTATCATTATTTGGGTTTCCGTCACTTTCTCCAGATAGATTCATTCCATCCTTGTTACCAAGCTTCAATATAATTAATATTTTGTGTAGAGTTTTCTATAGTATCTTTTAGTAACTAATATAAGTATAACCTTCGGGTTGTTCTTCCCTCTCCCTGTCCCTCTCTATCCATTCCTCGGTTTCATCGCCTTTTTCTCTTCTCTTTCAACCACCTAATTGATACCTGTGATACACTTTCTGTCGTGATAGTGCCATTTCAATGACTCATAACTTTGATATGAGCCTAATTGTTGTACCATTATCGTTGTAGATCGCCTTTATTATTATTTCCTACTGAACAGTATTTTGGTTTTTGATTCATTATATACGATACGGTTGTTGTGACGTTATTGCGTGCGAACTGGACATCAAGGGAGTTATCTAGTTGAATAGTATTTATTAACAATTATTATAGAGTGCAATATATGTCTTTGATGTAAATATCGTGTTGTCCATGTTGTAAATTTGGCGTGTGAATAATATGTTAGATGCCGACTTGATAAAATAATTAATATGATACGAAATGAATATTGTTTCAGAAGAAGATCATGATCCTCATCTGCGTAGCCATTCTCATCGCTATTCTCTCACTCATATTAATGACTTATGTTGGTCCCTTAATATTGTGAAAGGGACCACAAGGGATCATCACTTTCTAGGCGCACTTATTTTCCATTAATTCTCCTAGTTCGATTTCAATGCATCTGTAATGCTTATTAATTGCACTCCGACGCTGCCACTATAATAACAAGAGCTATAGTGAACCTGATTGCCCCTTCTTTAGTCAGGTAGACGAATCAATCCACTTAGTTTCCTCCATTCACATGTGTGTTCTTAGTCCATAGGGTATATTTATTCCATTGTAGAGATTAGATGAGCCTCATCGATTTCCATCCATTGTCTAGAAAGTGAATGAATATGTAGATTTGTAGTGTAGTATTTGATAATATTGGTTGTATTCGCTTATATATTTATTGTTTTTCTCCTCAGCGATTGACTGTGCAAGCGTTTCTCTTGTTTGCATTCACAATTCTTTCCCTTCCAATAATGGCTCTTGATCAACCACTAATTTATCTTCCATCCTAATTGCGTGCTTCATCTGCTGCTTCTGAACAATCCACTCAATCTCGCCCTCTTCCATTCTTATATGAACATTCCATCATTGTCAATAACTTTATTTTGATCAGCTTTCTCCGAGTGACCTCATAGAAGGATTTTCATACACACCGCCAGTTGTTTCAACTTTTCATCGCATCTTATTCGAGCGTTATGCCCATTTATGCTAAATAAAAGTATCGTAAGGGGTCTCATGCATTTTCACTAGATGTTTCACTCGATGGTCAGTTACGGTAACTCATATTCTGAGTATTGTCAAAATCATCTGCACTTCCGGGAAAGTATAGGTGCGCGGTTTATGGGGCATGACTGATGGCTTTGTATAATCGTAGAAGCTGACGAGAGGAATTCAAAATGAATAATATGCTTTGTTCAGAAGAAGATCTTCGTTGCCGTAATCGGATCAATTCTGATCCTCCTCATGATTATATGTATCGCCTATTATCTATATAAAAATTTGATCAAAATGCAAACCAAAGCAACAAATTGATCAAGACCGAACCGTTCTACAAGTAACTAAAATTAGTTCATGAAATCATCCGAATATTATTACGATAGATGTTTTTGTTGATGAAAGTATGCCTCAAATAGAAAATAATTTCTATTTGCTGAAGAGCTGATGGTTAATCATTATTTATTTTTCAGAAGAAGATCTGCGTCCTCGTCTTCGGAACGATTCTGATGCTTATCCTTCTTTTTACTTTCATCTCGTACTTCAAATTTTAATTTTAATAGAGAAAAAAACTGAGTTCACGATACGTTGTGACAATATCCTACTGTAGTTGGGTCATGTGTATTTTACATATTGAGAAGATTATTTTTCGCACGTTCTTCAGAATTATTGATTGCCCGGTGGATATTTATCGGTTCCCTTATTTTCACCAACGGTTTACATTCTCTGCCCCTGGAGTAACAGGCCTACCTGGTTATCGAGTTACGTGTTTATGTTCGAAGTTGCAAATTGTTTCCTATCGATCGTGTTTCGAAGAAACGGGCTACCCGATGAGTTTTATTTTCTCATAATATGGATTAGGAGAATGTCTTAGTTTTCAGAGTCATGTTATAACTCCATTTCGCAGTATCAATATGAATAAACATTTGCATATTCATAACTTTTTACATCTTTTGCATAAGTCGCTGTTAATACGTGCAGTTTGATACCTTACCTACTTGAGTCATCCTTGTCGTGCCATTCATCAACTAATTCATAGAGTGAGAATGCTTACCCGTTACGCTCCTCGTCTTGCTGTGGCCGTCCGTCGTGCCGGATCTCACCACGCCCCCGCCAAGACTACCTGGGCACCCCAGACTCCTCCCTCCCACATCCACGACGGATGGGCATCTGCTGTATGTTTATTATGTCTTTTTAAAAAAATTAGCTTGCCCTATTTTCCCTTTTATTAACACGCCCTCAGGTAATGGATTGAGCAGAACGTTGAATAAAGAATAAATCCTACTTTTTTCAGCGTCTTCCTTTCCACGTGTACAACAAGTGGGGATTCGCCTCCAAGGTTGGTAATTTCATTTTCTGTTTATTTTCTTCAGTACAACAGGGGATTAAATAGCTTAAATTGGCAGGCTATCGCCTTCCTGGCCGTTGGATTCTGGGCTCCGTTCATCGTGGTCGAATACCAGCTGCGCAAGGCCAATCAGTAGAGGAGAACTTCCATCATCCTCCGTATTGACTGTATCGATTAGATTTCGTACTGAGTGTATCCCTCGGGATAAAGAAATGGCTGATATGTAGCGTGCTAATCACAATTTCCACCTATTGATGGTACTAAGACCTCGAGATATCATAGATGCCCTTTCCTCGATTAGGAGGTCGTTGTTGACTTCGAATTGTGATTGATTGGTCTCTTCCGGTCGAGGTTAGTTATCGGAAATGGCTGCACTGAGAATAGTACGCAGCGTAGGCCTTGGATAGGGCATTGGATCGATCTCTGCGAATTGGAATGCACTCCGGACGTGAGGAAATGAGTAGTGAAGAATTGTGAGAGTAGTTGATGTATGAGCAGAGATTGGAATGGATATCAAAGAGAAAGTCCCTCTAAACGAGTTGGATGGGAGATAAGAAGATGGTGCTGGGAGCGTTCTCTCGCTTGTCTATGCTCACGATGAGAACACTTGATTCTTCCTCTCGCTCTCTCCACTATCCCCATTCTCTCTCCACTTCCGGTCGACTCAATCCCCATTCCCTTATCTCCCCTCTCTCCTTCTTGCTGTGTCGTATGCACTGCATGCTCAAGGCAAGCAATGGAGATGATCGATGTTCCAATTCGATCGATAGGGCAAAGTGCACTGTAGATAGGGCATGGATCGATAGAAAGGCGGAACAGTTTATTCAAAGCCCGATATACGAAGGAGTGAAGTGTGTTTGATTGCAACCCGTAAATGTGAGGGGAAGATTCGAAGGATGCAACTAGAGTACAAATAAATAGGGAGGATCGAGGGGTGTTTTGTTGCTTTTGTAATACGATTGGAGACCAATCTAAGAGGGTGTGGACAAAAAGGGTACTTCCGGTGTGGGTTAGCGACGGTGTAGGAGTGAAAAAGGCGATTATCGTAATCCAGCCGAAGGGATAGTCTATGGAGAGAAGGAAAGCACGAATCGATGCGGGTCCTAATGAGGAATAGTTAACTAGAGTGATAAAGGGGACGATGAGACCGATTGTAGTATGAGCAGAGAGGGAGTGTACAAGGGTCCTGAGGACGGAAGGAGAATCGAATAGACTAGAATAGACTAGAAGGGACAAATCTAGTTGCGTCTTCTCCAGAATGGATCATCAGGCGATGGCTTGTAGCAGAGTCCTTGATAGCAGGCGGGAGCTTCTTCGGGACAATCCGAACAGCGGCCCTTGTCCCCCGATGCCCATGTGAATGCTGGCACCTGCAATTGTGATGATGAAGAACGGAAGAGATGGCACGGCTGTGCTCCAGTATCTATGGAATTGTTGTGCATTCACTCTGGTTCAAACGGTTCTTCACGTACAGTACTACAGTACTCACGACAGGTACACTGGACTACGGTAGACAGTTGGACTGACAGTCACAAAGAGAGAAAGACAACACATTGTGGGTGTTGGAGGGGAAAGGTACCACTCGTGGTTTCTACTCAGATACGACGTTTACTATCACACGACGTATCACACAACACTATTCACTCAGTACTCACATAACTCATCTGCATTCGAGTGAATCTGTTCTTGTCCTAGAATGGATACCGTACTCTATCTTCCCCCATGCACATCATCTGCCCTCTCATCACTTACCGAATAGAGTCCACCATTATTGGTGACGAATACGGTGTTTCCCTGAGGGTTGTAGTGACAGACGAAGACGTTGCGATGACCTCTTCCTTGCACTCCCCACACATCTCGACAACGAGAGAATCCACAACCGACCAGATTGGTCTTTGCCCATACGACCTGGAAGAGGGAGATGAGAGAGGAAGGGAGTGTACTCTAGTAGATGGAGGAGAGATAGGGAGGGAAGGAGTACCTGGACGTAGTGGCCACAGCAGTGTTTGTAGGCATGGTTGCAGCCACATCGAGGGTCATTCACCTGAAGGAAGAAGATGAGGAAGAGGAAGAGAAGGGCGGTAAAGAGAAGTGGGGGGGGGGTGGTATAGTTTACAAGGGAGAAGAAGGAAGTGCATTTCTCACTTCGTTGAACCAGATGGAGATTGCCTCAGAGTAGTTGGAGTACGGAGCGGCCCAGATGTTCTCTCCCACGTTCACTCGGTCTCGACTGCAAGAGAGTACGGTAGATGGGAGGGGGCGGGATGAGTACGGTACCTGTGTCTGAAGTCGCATCGATCGGCGTGTCTCTGAGCTGATCTGGCTAGTTCATCTGACCAGTAGAGCATGTGCATGTCAGAAGCCGGAACCTGAAGAGAGGAAGGGATGAATGGAGGAGGGAATGATCTAATAGAGGAGAATGAGTGGGTGGAGGTGTGATCATCCCCCATTCATTACTATTCAGTAGGAAAGAGAACTCTCTTTATCCCTCTCTCCTATCTCTCGAGAATCGTGAGTATGTCAAGAAGCATGAGTAACAAGGTCACTCGTCACTCGAGTGATCATTCCCTCTTTCTTCCTCTGGATCATTCGATCATCCACATTGTTTCCGAACGAACTTGAGATGAATGAGATTAGGATGAGAATGTTTTCGAGGGTCTTTCCGGTTTCATCATTCAATTGATTACGGAATGTCCCTCAGTCTCGATTACGGAATTGATGAGGGGAGGAATGAGAGGAATGAGAGGAGGGAATGGAGATCACTCGAGCCATCAATGGTGGCGGCATGCACAAAAAGCAGAAGGAACCTAATTGATGACCAGATAGTCGAGACATTCCTCAGAGGGGGAATGGAGGGAGGAGAGGGAGGGAGGGGGGGGGGGACTGACCATTCGACGGAATCGATTGTGCTCGTAGACGATCCATTTCCTCGTCCATTCATCTGGAGATTGAGACTCGACGAGCATGGAAGGATACTGAAAGATAAGAGATGATGAGATGGAGAGAGAGAGGAGAAGGAGAGGGAGGGAGTACCTGATTGGAGAAGTAGTAGGCACGACGTCTTCTTGATCTGACTCTATCAGATGGATCTCCAGGAGGAGCGCCCGATAGATTCGGACCAGAATGAGACACTTGAGATTGGCCAGTGAGAGAAGAGATAGTGAAGGCATCGAGAGATGCAGTGAGACAGAGAAGAAGGAAGGACGATTGCATCTGAAGAGATGATGATTAGAGGAGACGAAGGAGAGGAGAGGACAACGATGGAATGATACGGGAGGAAGGGATGAAATGGATAGAGTGACCACGAGAGAAGAAGATTGAACACTGATTGCAGAGTGGGAAAAGGAGATGCAAAGGGATGAGATAAGAGAGATCGAGTGATCTGCTGCCAGAGAGAAGAGAAGGACGATGGTCTTTATACGAAGGAGTGAGAAGAGGGAGGGGAGGGGGGGGGGAAGGAGAAGGGAGGAGACCTCTTCTTATGCACTCAGACCATCTATTCCTCTATGAGAAGAGACTATCACGAGATGACACCTCCCCCTCCCCCTACACATTCCATTGCAGCCATTCAGTGGTTCCGGCACGAAAGTAGTCAATAGGAGGAGGATACTGTATCATCTAGAGGGAAGTCGAATGTCGTGGTGGAAGGAGGGAATGAGTGGGGGGATGGAATGTGGATGGGAAGGAGGGACTCCCTCTTCTCTCCCTTTGATTGGGTGATAAACCAACATGATCCATCGACAGTCGACCACCGGAAGTGGAGACTGCTATGATTTATGAGAGAAGTGACTGAATGGAGGGCGGAGAAGACTGTAGGGGGAGGGAGGAGAAGACTGTAGGGGGAGAGAGAGGGAGGGAGTAACGCCTCCCTCCCTCCCTCACTGGCTAATGGAACACTTGCCCTTGAGGGAGGAAGAATAGCCGAGAAATGGAGAAGAAAAGGACAGTGAGACTTACTCTTTTTGTTCTCCCGGAACGGTCGAGTATTGTAATGAATGGAAAAGAATGAGAAGAGACAAGCCAAGTGATGTAAGTTAATATCATACTTTCAAGGATGGATAATAGGAGGGGAAGAGTACGGTAGTGATATATGAAAGTATGGAAGAATGTGGGAAAGAAGAGATACGATCTCGATCTTTTACTTTCTCTCACTCGTTTCTGCTAATCCCTTTACAAAATTGACCATTTTTCGGGTGAGCATCAGCATTTTTCTGTGCAAGAAGAGAAGAGGGGAGAAGAGGGTGCGATTGAGAGTTAGCGAATAGCGGAAATGAAGGGGAGTTTAGATAGAAGAAGAAAGGATGGAAAAGGATGAATGGAAGGGGGCGGAGTGAGAATGGAATGGGTTGAGACTATGAGGCGCCGTTCAATGATTGATGGTGATAGGAAATTGAGAGGAGAACATAGTGATGATGATGATGAAGAGGAGAGGAAGAGGAAGAGTATCCGGAAGGATACGGTAGAAAGAGAGGATTGGAGGAGATGGTTGAATGAGGGAAAAAAGGGAGAATATATAGGTATCCAGGGAATGAGAATGAGAGGGGCGGAGGATGGACGACCTAGTGTACTTGGATGGATGTACTTCTCATCTCGATTGGAGGCAACTTCCTAATGTCTTCCCATCCAAGAGAGGGAGAATCTCCCATTGTGTGCATCCTGCAGATGTGCACTTTGTGGTGCAAGGAACCGTCGGTAAATCGGAATTGTCGCCCTGTCGGAAGCGACGTTAGATTAGTCACAAGAGGACAAGAGGGCACTTCGAGGACTAGAGAGGCTAATTAGGAGCATCCGATAGCTCATCCCATGCACTACACTGTAAGAGAAGGAGAGGAAAGGGCAAAGAGTTGATCCAATCAGCTACCGTATCCACCGGAAATGGATTACGGATTAGAGACTGATCGGATGTGTGTTATTCATGATGGTATTAAGAGTCTAATAGGAACAATGGCACTAGGTCCGATGAGAACTATTTCGCAATACCGTCTCTGACATAACAGTTGTCTCTCGCCTACCAAAGTTCTCATCCGGCGTAGTACCGGAACAATAGGATCGATGGGGAAAACGAAGAATGAGAATAAGATGTTGAGTTGAGGTCTCTCTTTATCTTCCCTATCACTTGTTCTCACAACATGACACAGTTTATGCTCACAGTTTGCTCTTTTTTCATCTTCCGTTGTTCCGATTGAATGGCCCGATCGAACAACCAAACTTCCTTATGATACCCTTGCCAAAAGAGATAGATAGAGACTGCAATGGATAGGGATGACTAGTCCATCTGATTGTGTGTTGTGGAGAGAGATATTCAGTTGGAGTCTCGAGTTGTCTCACTGATCCATTAATGACTCAATTGGGTCATTCTGCATTAGTCATGTTATCGGTTTCATCATCACTTAGTAATCGACTAATTTGAATTTCACGGGCTTCAATATTAATTGGATACTTAGTAATCGTGAGATCTGGTTGATGGGGATGACTTGGAATGGTTGGAATGGTCGGAATGTCGATAGGATCTCTCGAATGGGTCTATTCTCTCGCTGTTTCTTCACACCTTTTTGCAATACTCTTCTCATCTCATTCAACACTCCATTCAATCGCTCATCAATTAGCCTTCCTTTTCTCTGCACACTCTTGTATCTTTTTGTGTCTGTCTTCATCTCTCTTCCATCTTGATCTTTCTCTTGATCTCTCCCTCTTCCTCTTTCACCTCTCGAAATGCCGTTTTGATTGAGGTTAATCGTTCCTCCTCACTTCTTCAAAAGTACACGTTGAATCATGCAGTCCTCTCTTTCTCTCTCTAATTTATGCCCCTAGATTAATAGTGAGGTAGTGCACTCTGCACAAGAATCGACGTAGTCCTTACCGGATGAGTCCCCCTTTCCTCCCTCTGATCTCCCAGATTGGACTATCGAGTCATGGTCATTTATTCCAGATCCCTCCATCTTCCTCTCTTCCTCGATGAAGGAAGTGGTCATTCGTGCATTTGCAGCGGCAGTCAATGCAGTCAATCCATTCGAGTGTGTGAGGAAGGTAAGTAGAAGGAGAGAAGGGGGTGCAGCAGTGATAGTACATCATAAGGGGGATTCCCCTCTAGTTGGCCTTTCATTGGTCTGAGTGTTGCCAATCCATCAATCTACTAAGATTGCCGTTCTACTGCACTCAGAGTAGAAAATCCTGCATAGATCAGAGGAAAAACACATTAATTAATCTGTCTCTTTCAGTCTCTCCGAGTGACTTCTTCCTCTCTTTCCATCAATGGATCTTCTTCTTCCATCTCCATCGATAATTCGACTCCTCTCTACTTGATCTCATTCGGGAAAGCAGCTGCAGCCATGGCGAAAGGGGCGGAGGAAGTATGAGAAGAGGGGGGAGAGAGGGGAGGGGGGAGGGGAGAGGGAGGGGAAGAAGTCGAGAAAGACCATTGCAGATACTGGGGACGAGACTGAAGGATGGCATAGCCATAGTGCCTAAAGTAGAAGAGACATCCCATCCACTCAAGAGTACCGTATTCGAAGCAGGTAGATCGAATCTGCCTGATCCTCGATCGATTGATGCAACTAAGGAGGTGATACTGTAGTTAAATATTATTGATGAAGAAAAACCGAATTCTAGGTTCTGAAAATGGTCGATAATGCAGGGAGAAATGCAGTATTCATTATATTGATCTCAGGTGAGATAAATAAGTCTGCATTGGTTCTAGAAACGAAGTGTTGTTCCAATAATCTTCGAAATTCAAAAAGTATTTCGAAAATGTAGGACATCGAACGTTCGCCCAATTTCGTGAAATTTGCTAGACAACTATAAAAGAGACACGGCCATAATCTCACAATCAAGATCTAGATTGTTTTATGTTACTTTGTACGATGGGAAGTGCAACCCCAGAGGAAGAAATGAATTGAGGAGGAGGATCCGCTCTCCTCTCCTTTCCCTCGAAGGGAGTGACTCTCGATCACAAACTGACTACGATCCGGGCACTGGTGGGTGGATACTCTAGAGGGGAGGAAATATCGATGACATTTGAGGTCTCAAAGGGAGCTTCGATTCAACAATTGAATGCAGTTAGACGGGCTCTATCGCAAGTGAAGGGAGGAGGATTATTAGAGAGAATGGGCGAAAGGAAGGTCAGATAGGAATAGGAGATGGATCATTCAGAGAGATAAATTCAGAGTCTCTCACTCATTCTTTCTGATATAGTCGGAGATCCTCTTGAATTCATCGCTTCTGGACCCACAGTCCTTCCTCAGGTTTTCCAGTCGAATCGATTGAACTTATCGCTTGGATTCAGTCTTCAATACGAGCTGCTACCGTAATCAATGAACTAAACGCACGATCGAATCTACCTAAGGAAGTTATCGATGCGATCGATGGAGAAAGTGAGTGGAGTTGGTGAAGAGTACTCATCCGACGTTTCAGAAACGTCGCCTTCAACTGCACCGAGTGGTGCATTCAATGATATAATCGGGAACAACTCAATCGCTCTGGAAGAAGCTAAGAGTCTACTAGAGACTGGTGGATTTATGAGTGCGGTAGGTAGATTGAATTGAATTGTGATTGACTTCCGGTTGATAGATTACAACTTGCACGAAAGTGGGCGATGCAGGGGAATTCGGGAGAGAAGTGGCTGAGATGGTAGTCGGTTTGAAGAAGGGAGAGAAGAGAGCCATTCTATATGGTGAGAAGATTGATATATGATGGAAGGACTATCGAATTGATTCATTGAAGGAGGAGAGACTACTGTCAATCTTCCCCCCAATAATGGAATCGGAGGGAGAAATCAACATGCAGCCCTTGCTGCAATGATTGAACTATCGAAAAGGAAAGTGGAATGGAAAGGTCAGATTGCCCTCTCCCTCCTTCTCTCCACCCACTCCCTTCAGATCTCAATTTCTGTCTTCTCTTCGCTGGTACAGATGGCCAGGATGGTCCCACGGATGCAGCTGGAGTTACTGTATCCAGTCAGGAGATTATCGATTTATCTCCCGAAGAGAAGAAACAAGCAGAGAAAGCACTTTTCGAGGCTGATTCGTACAACTTCTGGAAAGAGTTTAGAGGTACGATGGATCAGAGATTCGTCCACTTCAATTGCTGATACTTCAGGCGGCAAATGCCATTTCCGTCCGGGTCTCACGGGTACGAATGTTATGGATATCACCATTGTTATCTGTGATTAGGTTTAATTGAACATACGGTGTGATTTCATCTTATACGGATTCATAGTCTTGCACAGGTAGTTAAAAATAAATATGTATATAACTGTGTAAATAAATCTAATAGTCAATGGAAAACACAATTTATCAGCGTGAATGTCTTTACTGGTCAGTTTGTAGATGTTTCACACTTGGTTCTCTTCCTATCTCATTCATTGTCTAGAGTTTCTTCTGCCAATCGGTTGCCTCCCAATCATACGGGAATTCCTGAATCCAATGATCTCCATGGATGAAGGGAGGGGGAGCACGAACCTTAGCATGTGCATGCTTCTTAGCCTCATCCAATAGATCGATGAACTCCCCTAAACAACTCATTTCCTTTCCACTTCGATCTTTCTTCAACCTTACCATACGGCGGTTCTTCTTTGTAATCTAGAGCACGAATCGACTTGTACAACTTGTTGAGATCCTTCGGAAGGCCTGCCAATGAGATCATTGTCTCGAGAGATCAAAGATCACTTGCCTTCAAATAGCTTATTCTGTTGTGCTTCCTCTCTTCGAAGTTCTCTTTTCTTCTCGAAGATCTCAGCTGGATCCTTCAATGGATATCATCTTCTTCATTTCTCTCATCATAATCTCATTCATTACCTTTAGTTCACTCCAGGGAAGACTTCCATTCACAATTTCCATGAGTACATAGAACCACGATTCGAGATCGCATGCTCTACTCATCTCCGTTCCCTTGTGAGCTGCCTTCGAGGCATATCTCATAGACTAGATTATGATCTTTGATCTCTCTTCATTTTTCTAACCTCCAATTTCCCTGGAATTTGGTCGGTTTCTCTCTTGCATCCTTGAGACCTCCATCGTTGTGTCGGAACTTGTGAATGTAGTAGAAATCGAGAATGTAGATCTGAAAATGATGTTGAATCAACTCCTCTGCTCCTTTCTTCCCTCACCGTTCGAAGTTCCTTCTGAGATCCTCTTCCAACGGCGAAATTAGAAGGTTGAACATCTCGATGGATGAATCCAACCTTAATCAGCCCATCCATTCTCTCTCCCTCTCCTTCTCATCTCTCTTTACCTTATGGAGATGCATGAGTGCTCTGAGACACTGATTGGCCACACTCAGAGCACATCCAAGGGAAAACTTCTTATTCGGATGGTTCTTGAGCAGGTTCTGAATTGAAGAATGATCTTTGATCTTTATAATGTACCGTACTCTGAGAGACTTTCCACAGAGAGTTAGTGTCATGAACTCGTATTTGTCCCATGATCCACGAGCGAATACCTGAGAACGAATGAGGAGAGGGAAGAGGAGGGGAGAGAGGGAAGGATGGGGGGAGGGAGAAGGAATACCTTGCAGAAATGGCTAGCATCAGTCTTCTTCTTCATCGTAGCCAGAATCCACAATTCCAATTCAAGCATTGAACACTTCATAGATCGTTGTTCCTTCATCTCCACCTCGAATCTCTTCCTTCCTTCCCCATCCGATTCTCTCAACTCACTTTCATTGCACACATCTGATCCTTCTTCGTATCTTTCACAATGAAGATCGTGTTCTGTCCTGATTCAGGGGCGATTCTCTCCAATATCTCGTACGGACCAACGAAGGTTCCCTGTAGAGATCAAAGATCAAATCGAGAGAGATGACGAATGAAATACCTTCTTGATGGCTATTTCCTCCTTGGTCTCGTACTGGGATCGATCATTTTCAGTGGGAGCATCTGCCTGGAAAGATCAAAGATCAACGAGCAATGGGAGGATGAAGAGAGGAAAGGAGAAACCGACCCCTTTGGTCATGTTGTGAAGTGGAAATGAGAAGAGAGAACGTGAAGATTTGACGAACAAATATTGTTGATCTTCTGTCATTTACATTTATTTCATCCCCGATCATAGTGCAGAATCTCACGTACATTCCTTGAGCTGCGCCAATTACTGTGATTCGAAACAGGGTTGACGAATTCGAGCCGAGCCTGTCGAGGCCTCGACTCTCAAACTCGACTCGAGCCTAAGCAGCCGAGCCGCCCGATAATGGAAAAAGCCCGATCGGGCGGCTCGACTGTGAGAGGGAAGCCTCGAGCCTGGACTCGAGCCTGCCAGGCTCGACTCAGGCTCGACTCTCTCCATGCAAATGGGGGAGAGAGAGAGGGGACTCTCCTCGCTCGTCACACTCTCTCGTCTCTCTGACCTCTTCCCTGTCTCTGACGTCTCTCCTCCCTCGCCTCTCTCGCTCCCTTCCCAGGCTCGACTGTGAGCGAGATGACTCGAGCCTGAGTCGAGCCTGTCGAGGCCTCGAGTCCAGGCTCGAGGCTTCTCTCTCACAGTCGAGCCGCCCGATCGGGCTCCCTGTCCGAGTCGAGCCCAATCAGTGGTTTTCCTAGTCGAGGCCTCGAGTGACGGGCAGGCTCGATTTCACCAACCCTGATTCGAAAGCATTTATCGACAATAACCAACAGTCGCGAATAAATATGATGAGTTTGATACCGTACAAATATACACTGAGTGGGGAAGGAACAAAATAGAGCACTTCTTTGCAGGATGAGGAATGTAGGAGGTCGACTGATAGAACATAAATATCACTGTTGAGACTACCCGTAGACGGGATAATGATGGAGAGAGAGAGAGAGAGAGTGAGTGAGAGAGTGGGTGACTACATGGATCAACCTATGAAAGATACGAGGGAAGAAGTATTAACAGTTAGAAAACTACTCGTATTCAAAGTGGAATGGGAAGTGAAATGAGAAAGAATGATAAGAAGAACCACAACCGGTGAATGGAATGCGAGGCAAGGATATGGTTAGATGTACAATATGAACGAACAATGTAGATAGAGGGGCCTATCAGTTGGCTACTTGATTCTTCTTCATTTCAGCAGCAGGAATGATTCCATCTGGTCTCTCAACTCGATTCGCATCGTTTACTACCTGAACTTCCTTCTTTAAAAACTTGGAACCCATCAGAACTCAGGATTCATTTTCATCGATTCTTCGTGCAATCAATGATCTATCAAATCTTTCTTACCTGCACTGCTCTATTGTACCACTCATTCGCGTTCTTATGAATATCATCCGTCTTCTTCTCCACTATATCGTCTGGCTTTCCTGTAATCGATTTCTTTAGCTATACGCCGTACTTCTCATCCTACCGTAATTGGGAGGATTCGCGTTGGGATCGTAGCCGAGTTTCTCGAGCATCGGAGCTATCTGCAACGAAATTACAAACGTAACTTGAAATAAGCAGTTCAAAGGGATGTTCGAATTATTCAATTCTTACCTCAGCCATATCAGCGATGACATCTTGAGGAATGGCTCCAACCCATTTAGTGAGTGCATCGACATTCACTGGTTTGACCACCTGATAATACATCATTATCACTCTTCTAATCATCTATTGTCCATTCGATACTTCGTCGTTTTGATCATAAATGTGTCCATATATTATCAGTGACAAGAGCAAAATACACTCCATATTCTGCTTCTAATCCCCTCCCATCTCTTCTTCTTCTCTTCTCACCTGATCACTACTTCTCTCAACATTGGACAGTGAGATCTCCTTTCCGATATGTTCTTCGTGATGGAGAACCGAAGGATTCCATTCTATCTCCAAGAAAGAAAGAATCTTCCTCATCATCGTTTCTGGATGAAGAACCAAATCCTCGTATTTTACCTGAGTGAAAACGGATCAATATCTATGAGACAGTAATCGGAATCGATACAGAATCAGTTAAATCTACTGTTATACCTTGAGGCATTTGTCTCCTACTGATTCGCACTGGTCATTCATGAACGAGATGGCAGTATTCCACTTCTCGAGAGATTGACGATAGGAAGTGAGATCGAAGCCAGTTATGGTTACCTAAAGAGAGACCATTGACAGAGAGAACATTCCAAATAGTGATACAACGGTGTTTATAGAGTTTCAATTCAATAACTCACTTCTCTAGTGATAATGGAGTGAACAGTAGCTCTTCCGTCTCGAATCATGAAGAGATACTTGGCGTTAGGGAAAATTTCACCTGAAATAATATAAATATGAATAACTAGATAATACCTTACTATTACGAATTGCGGAAGAATTCTACTATAAAAAGAAGGAAACTCACTTAGATAACCAGCACTCTTCATAGTGAATGGATCCTTGTTACACAATCGTTTCGCTGGCTTACCGTGACCAGCGATCACCTTCAATTATTAATGATAAACAGAACACCAAAGATCAACAAAAACTGACCTCAAGAAGAAAGGCAGAAACAGCTCTGTTGATTACATCAGAGGTCACCCCTGCTTGCATCAAACGATTCCATTCCTGAAAAGAGATGAAGCAGGTGATCAGGCTAATTAAGAACATAAATGAGTATCTATTCCATTATAATGTTTCATTCGTCACATTCATCATGATAAAATGGGCGATAAGAGAATGTTCGTACCTTTTCACTTCTTTTCCATTGTGCTCTCAATCCGAGTATTCTTGGAATAACTCTCGTTTCTTCTCCACATCTAACATCAGGATGGGCATCAAGCATTGCTCTCATTAGAGTTGTTCCCGATCGAGGAACTCCGCCTAATATCAACCATTATTCATTACAATTATAGTTATCATGTTCAAATTCCATTCACCAGAATAGACTAAACTGACCGATGAATATCATGGGAGAATCTTTGGTAACGGGTCCATAATCAGTGGCGACAGAGTGTTCTGCACGGGGAGGAACGGCAGCTTCTGGTTCATGGACGACCACCTCGTCCACTCCATTACCCTGATATCATCATATATTGCTATATTTTTTTAAAGAAATTTGAACTCAATACCAATTTACATAAAATATGTATCATTATTAGCGTGTACCATTAATCTCCTTCTCATCATATCACAATAGCTTCGATTCTCACCTGATCATATGTTCTCCTCAATGCTCTTTGCACGTTTTGATACCCTGAGTTCATCTGAAATAGGATGATAAGGACGATTCGCATGAGTACTCAATATCAGTTTGACATGAACCCAATATTGGATGTTCTGTTGATACCTTATCGCTAACACGAATCGATCTGTCAATCATAAGAAACCAAAAATGGGATGTCCTCGTTTTCCCACGGAAAGTCACTCTCTTATCGATACACAATACAACTGACAATCAATTGTTAAGAAGTAAGACCATTGGATACGGCATTGACACGTGACAATGGCCAAGTTTCAAAAGAGATGAGTGACTACAGTAATATAAGTAATGGGTACCTCATTAGAAGGAGGCATCAAGAAGTAGATTCCCCCGATTGCGATGAGGATGAGACAGCAGATGAGCTGCATCTTCTGACCTCGACGAAGCATCTCAAGAGAATGTATGATGATGAGAGATTGAGAAATGGATAGACGATAGATGGAAGAACGTTCGGAGAGAAAATAGAAGAACAGAGTATCGAATGGAGAGAGAAGGGCGAAAGATGATAGGGGGTATTCAGTATTCCGCCTTCTCACTCTCAGTCATTCCCACACTTCCCATCTGAAGAGAAAGGAAAAAGAACGATGATAGATCCCTACCAACCGGATATTACTCTTCCCTCAATTTCCATCTAGACTCTCGTCTACTTTTGATCGTTTCCTTATTGGAATACATCAGGAACAATAGTTAGAGATCCATTCCAATACGGACCGAAATGAGGGAAGATAAGAAAAGCAATAATATTGTATTTTTATGATGACATTGGTGACATTTGGTGGTGGGTCTAATGAACAAAATACGACTGTATATGGACGACCAACGACTATGAGAAAATGGAGTGAAGTATTACCTTTGAATCGCGATGTATCCACTCTGACAGTTGATTGACTTAGAACCGAAGGATCATAACTGAAATGGGAGTGGTTAGAAAGGGAAGGAAAGAAGGAGGAGCTCCCAAGAGAAACTGAATTGAGCAGAAAAAAGTAACAAGGCAGTATGGAAATGAGGAGTCGGGAGGGAAGAATGGGGTATATGATGGATGGAAACAGAATAATGACAGGAATCCAATCGGATTGAGAGGAGGATTGTGTGCTGAAAGAAGAGTAGAGAATCGAAGAGACTACGAATGGATAATCAGGAGCACACTGGCGACGAAAGAATGAGAAAGGAAAGTAGGACAAAGGAAAGTAAATTGAATTTTAGCGATGGGGTTTGCGAGTTGGAGGAAACCCAGGAGGCGGTTCCTCTATCCTCAAAGGCATTTCTATTAGAGCAACCCCGAGAAGAGGGACCGAGGAAAAAGGAAAAAAAAACGTTGGAATACAGACAATGAGAAGGATGAAATAGGTGAAAGGGAAGGGTTCGTGTGGAAAGGAAATGTAGGACGCTCTCTGCACACTCTCTACTAGAGAGTGAGCAGAGAGACGGGGCGATGGAGGATGGACAGTTGAATGGGAGGAGAGGGGAAGGCTGCCTCCCCCTCTCCCTCGTCCATTCCACCAAATATGTAACTTCCTCTCAGCAGCAATGAGTCTCGAGAGATCTTTTAGCGGCTAGATAAAGAGTCATAAGGAGAGAATCCTTGTTATCAAGGGAGAAGAAGGGAATACAGAGGTGCAAACAAGCGGCAGAGCTCGTAAACACTCAACGGATACCAGATTAGGTACAGTTCTGAGGAGAAAAAAGAATAGTGGTTCGGTGAAAGATGGAATACTTCCCTCTAGATCGAATGAAGAAGCATCCATAAATGAAAATAATGTACACAGCGCTATAAAACATACCTAAATCTAAATAGCCCTAGTGGATCGCTTCGCTCACCACTGGGGCCAAGCGAGGTCAAATGGGAGGGAATGCTACTAGAAAGGACGAATATGAGTGAGATGAGTGACAGAGATAACAAAGTTCCACGAAACCTTGGTCATCGCAATAGAAAAAGAGAATGTAGTGGAAAAAGAAGGAAGAAAAATCGAAGGGCCGAATATACCCGCGATCGAATCCAGAAAATACAGTATGACTTTGATTGGCGGCAACTTAAACTGATACAGTAATCAATCGTTTCATTTAAAATTGTAAATTGCATGTCTTCCGTTACAGAGCATTGTGAATTTCAGAGGTTGAAGAAATAGACTGCCTGACAAGGGAGCAAGAGGGAAAGCACTAGATGGGATAATGGGATAAGCTATTAGAAAGGTGGATATTCGAGTGGGAAGAGACACTTTTTACCCTGTCACTAACTGTCTGCCTGTGAGTGAGCGAGTTAGAGAGGGGACAGGAGAAGGAGAAACATATTACACTCTAATTCAGGTTGCATTTAATCACTAAAACTAAACACATTTAAATAGATATATACCATTCGAAATTTCCATCATCTCGTTTCCTATCTACACAGTGTAGACTACACTACTAGGAAGATCTGAGTGAATAAGATTCGCCTAAAATGTTTCCGAACCTAATGGCCAGGTGCTATGAACTGGATTTAACTACTGCTTCTTTTTTAATAGGAAACTATAAAGTCATTTGACAAATTAGTTAGTTAATCTCGATTTTTAGTATCTAGAAAGCCTTTTATGTGACGTGACTTTCTTCATTCGATTATTGACTGAGCATGCCAGCCATAGAATTTAATCAGCCACTTCCATATAAGATATTTTCATCTCTCTCGAATAGATTAGTCGTTGGAAATTCAAGTGATGAAGTTCCCTCAATATACCGTTCATTCAGTAAACTACAGTCTCTGACATGACGATTCTCGTGATTGTTCGTGTTCCTCGAGGCATGGATAATCTAAACAGTCACTCACATCAAGCGTACAAAACAACTTCCGGAAGTCTCTCTTTCTGGATGAATAGAATTAGAGAGATAACACCATAATTGGCAGCTACAAATGCCTATCTTTGAATGCTCAAATATAGTTAATTGTAGTGAAATGGTCATGTCCTTCTAGTTCGAACACAAGAAAGAAGGACAGATTTGTTCAGAGAGAGAATGCAAAACAGGTGATTAGATGAAGGAAAGTGAACAATTACGTCGATGTGAACGCATTTTTTCTCCATCGCTGAGTATTTATTGAAGAGCTGCAGCTTTGAGATTCCTTCACGATTCATTAGTTCACTTCCTTTGGTCTCTCAATACGGAAGTTCATCCATCCTTCACTGCAATCAGACCTCCCTACTCATCTCAGATTTCGAAGAGACTTCCATCTCGAGATATTGAGAAACGTCGGTTCTCGTGAAAGTTTGATGCCTTCAACACGCAAGTCTTCGACTCTCTCTTTTCCTCTTTCCGCTCCATCTAACTCCAATTTCTTCTCTCTTCATATTTCTCATCGTTCGACACCACCCGAAGAGGCATCCACGAGTGTTTTCTTCTCCTGCAAAAATAACTGCGTTTTGTGGAGAATCGACGATCAAATAATCATTTGCCTTCTTCTGTTGATCATCCTCATTCTGAATACATACAGTGATGACGCAGTCTACTCTTTGAATTCATCCTATTCACACTTCGAAATGAATAGGGTTATCACCGAATGACGAGACATGTTTTGATATCTCACCTTCTAATCTTTCCTACGTCATCTTTCGCATGACTTCATCTGATCATCCTCACTCTTCCTTCTCATATCCATTCTCTGTACAAATATTCCCGTGTCAGTATTCCTCTCAAATTGAGTCACGAATGTTCTCAGTCACAATAGATATTCATCTATTCTCACTTTAGTTCCTTCCCTTCATTCACAACCATTGGAACGTCACTAACAAGGGAGGAGTAGCAGCTATCTAGATAGATAGATAGTAGTAAACGGTATCTTCACACCCTTCTCTTCCTCTCTACAAGGGCGTGGTACTTATGGGTATGAGAGTGGGAGGAGTTTCTCCTCCCCTTTCTTCCCTCTTCCATCTCCTCCCCATCTACCTCCTCCTCCTTCTTCTCTCCCAGACATTCCATTGACTCCCTTCTCTTTCTCTCTGATCCATTTCTCCAATCCTTCAACTTTTTTAGAGAAGTGAGGTGCTCGATTCCGTCAGTTCAGTCTTAGAGGGCGGCACTCCATCACCAACCCCCCCCTCCTCCACTCCCTCCTCCCCTCCTCTTCCCCCTTCTCTCCTCCCACTCCCCTCCCCTCATTTCCCTCTATTCCCGTTCATTCAACCCTCTCCCAAACCACTTCTCGATCTACTTTCAATCAGTACAATCATTCTTCCCTCTCTTATCATTCGATAGTACCGTATTCCTCACTTCAGATGGATCTCTCGTCTCTTCTCACTCTCTTGTTAGTCTCCTTCGTTTCTCTCTCTGAGGTGAGTCAGTTCAATCCATTAACTGAGTGGGCTAATCACTATCTTCTCCTTCTCAACTTAATCTCCTTCTCTCTCTTTCTCTCACGGGTGTAAACTCTTTCGTCCTTTCTTTCTCTGCACTATGGATATCCGTTCAATTGAATTGTGACGATGATAGGATAGAAGACGAAGGGAAAAGTTGTGTGAATTGAAGGGAGAAAGGAGAGAGGGAATCACTCTGGGATAAGAAGACCCATTTAGGAGGGAAAGAGAGATCTCTTGTTTTCCACGTCAGTTCACACGGGAAGTGAATCTTCTCGATAGGAGGAAGTTAGGAGGAGAGGGAGAGGGGTAGGGGGGGTCACTTCGGAGGGAGAGAGACTTCCATAAATTATGAGTGAGACAGTCGACCACATGTTGACTATGACTCACTTTAATCTCATTCAGATAGTCCATTCTAACTGGGAGAGAACGTTTACTTTACTTGAGTAGTTACGTGTTTGGGCGACACTCACAGTCGTTTTCTCTCTCAGTAGATACAGTAGTCGTTCTAGTCGATTCTCGTTCTTCTCTATTCCAATTCGTTCTCTTCAGTCGATCAAATGCAAGTGCACGAAGGAGTCTGACACCGTGAAATGTGAAGGAGGAACGTGCGAAATGGAGGGAGGATGTGAGTTGTCTTCTCTTCCATCCACAGTCCCCCCCCCCCCCCCTCTCCCTCCCCCTTCCTCTCCCT
>LS511246.1:522367-538734 GCA_900490845.1 Pristionchus japonicus | reverse complement strand
CGTTCCTTCTCGAATGCATGCTGCAATCTGATGTGACGATCGTTCAACTGAAATGGGGATGGATATCCCTCTCCCTCTCCCTCTCTCCTTCGATACCTCTCTCAATTCATGCATGGTCGCAGCCAATTCCTCCTTCATACTCGCTAATTCTTCCATAGCAGCTTCAGAGGGAGAAGGGCGAAGATTAGAAGTGGAAACGGAACGAAGAGGATGATGAATATCCAACTGAAAACAACCATGAATCAGCTTCGTCTCTGATCCTCATATCTTCTCTCTTCTCTCTTTCGATACCTGCTTTCTCCTCATAGATTCCAATTCCTCTCCCATACTCCGAATGTTACTCTCCATCACTTGCACTCTCGGTTCCAGCTCTCCTTGATCTCAACCAATCGATCGTTAAATGGAACTCAAATGGAGGAATACGATACCTTTCATTCTCTGCTTCTCCATTTTGGCCTCTGTTCTTCTAGCAGATGGCTTGCGAATGACGTTGCCTGTGATTCATTCAATCAGTTCATTCAATTCCAATTCCGTCATCTTCTTCTAACTATAGACTAGTCGAGATACTCACTCAGTTTCTCCAATGCATGACTGGTGGATCGAACGAATCCTCTCTTCTCTTCTCTAGTGGTAGTCGATGATAGAGTGGAAGCAATGGAGGCACGTTGTCTACCGGGGGCGAGATCCATTGAGACTCCCTCGGTTGATCGACTATCTGGCTGAGTGGGTGGCATCTGAAGGAATGAAACTGATTAACGATAGAAGGGGAGGAGAGAGAGATCTACCGGGAGAATCTTGAGAGGCATCGATTCATTGATAGGAACAGTCTTATGTGTAGGGAAACACTCAAGACAAGCGAGCATTCTTCCACTCCACCAACTTAGTCATCTACATACTCCCATCCCCTCCCTTGCTATCACTCTATTCACGCTTCTTATCTCTATTGATCGAAATGATGACGTCACAGACCACCCGATCAGATAACATATAGATATGAGAAGAGCCATCACAGCAAGGCATACATATGAGCACTGACCTCTCCGAACAGATAATTCCACATATCCTTTATTCAGACATAGTTCGAATAAATTCAGATCTACAATGTGAGATATAAAAATACAAGTATTGGCTATACGAAAAAAAGAAGCACCGCATTTACAATGAAGAGAAAGGAATGATACAGAGGAGAGGAGATAAATGTCATTCCGACAATGAGAGAAACTGAATCGAATCATTTGGTCAAATGACAACGGGAAGAGAGAACACCATTAGAATATATAACGTAGAGTGAAAGAGAGTGATATTCCAAACGGTTATTTGTAGGTAACAATAAGTTTTAGAATTCTTTTATACTAAAAAAATCTATCTAAGAAAGTTATAATCATGTAACCTCAAATGACTACCCTCTCTTGATCGTAACTTTTATCACCTCCGTCTACTGTCGGATCTTGAGAAACGAATGAGAAGATACGGAAACCTGGAAGGATAAACTGAATTCATTTATATACTATTCTCCGTGAGGAGATAATAGGTATGGAATGAGCCACGAGAAGGCGTTGAATTCGAACGAATCTATCCAATTTTTTGCAACATTCAACTTTATCACTCTAGTATTCTCGATAAAAATACAATTTGTAGCTATCATAACCAATCTTGGAATCCAAGACTTAAAACCGGATTAAGAACAATGCATACAACACAGTGGTGCAACAAAAACAAAAACACAACAAATGTCACCGTCGAGAGCTGCTTGGTCCTGAAATGAAGAGGAGAAGTGACAGTATCCCCCCCCCCCTAATCAATTCCCATACCTGAAGCACTCTCCATTCCACATATGGGACATTCAAAGAATGCATTGGGAAGTTCAAATTGAGACTCGACAGTTCCGTATGAGATACGAGAACGAAGAGCTGCCCGAGGAAGGTAGAAACGGAGATGACAACTGAATATTAGACCATGTTAGGCATTAGAGAAGATAGATTGGTCGAAGAGGCCCATTTAGCAATATACTTATCAATTAAATCAAAATGATTGTGGTTCGATTATCTCATTCCAATATGCTCCAATCATAACCCTCAAAGTTATATAATGGATGACTCACTAGTTACAATTGGCAGTTTCGAGTCCCGAAGTAGCATCAACTAGATGGGCCTGCGTCGTTAGTTTGGTAGTCGGTCTCCTGGAGTAAGAATCATTCAATTTTAAGATCTTTTGAGAGCATTCCTCCGTCTGCGCACAATATTCGATACCTGGGTACTCTGCGAGGAAGAGGAGGAGGAGGAGGAAGGATGAGACGAGGGAGAGAGGAGGAAGACGAAGAGGCAACCACCGCATTCCTCGACCCTCCACCTGAGAGGGCCTTACTCTTCCCACGCCACACAGTATATCTGCAGTACCTGTCTTTCCTTGTCCTCTTCCTCTCGACGATTCTATTCGGGAGACTCGTGCGTGACGACTACAAGCAATACTTTCAGCTACACAATAATTCCATCCTTTCATCAAATAGTTCTCTCACAACATACGGATTCATGGCTGAAGCAGGTCGATCTAATCGTGCGAATCGTTGATTTGAATGAGGAAAATGCCTTCGATAGAGCATTTGTCTCCCACGAGAGTGACGAGATGGAACATTTCGAGAGGACGAGACCGAGTCACACACCTGCCAATCAACCATCAACTATCTCCAGAGTATCTCCACTCACCTCATAAGCAGATACATCGAAAGAGACAGATTGATGGTGGACCATCTCGAGAGGAGCTATCGCCCCCATATCAACTGCACTCCCATCCTCATCCACTAACTGAAATTGCTCCTTTCATCTCTTCTCTTCTCTCTCTACCGTACCCTCCAAGTCGTGGTCGATCCGTCGTCGACAAAATCATCCGGATGATACTGTAATTCTCCAGACTTTACCACCCCTCATTCACTCTCTCACTAACCATCATACTTCCATCAGGTCTCATAAGCATTCTTTGTCCAGTCGTCTCATCGATAACTTCTTCCATCTCTTCCATTTCCACTTCTTCTCCTATCATTTCTTGTCCTCTCTCATTCAAATGGTGCATAGCATGGAGATGGTGGTGAGCATTCCCATTTAGATGGTGCTCATCGTGATATTCCACCATTGCCTTAACCATCCATCCATAGACGACTCTTCCCTTCCCCCTTCGATACCTCTGGGATGATCTGATAGTGCCCTTCCTCCATGTGACTGCTTCCTTCTCGAGGATCGTATTCATGTCGTCCATCTACAATCATCTATTCAATGTGTAACATCGGAGAAAGATACCAAAACGGGAAGCATCATCAACGGTACCTTGTACATGAATGGTATTGGTGGAAGGGTCGATGGTGTGAATAACTTGTCCTCCATAACCATCGTCTAGACCCTCATCGTATAACATACTCTGTTGAGTCACAAATGATTTCGTCCACTCTTCTAATCGTCCACAAGTAGATACTACAAACACGACGACAACGTGTAATGTGACCGTTGAAAAATATTTTCCATTTTTTATCTGAGAGAGTGAAGCACACAACAATTCGAGAAGTGCAGGGGGAATTGTGAGCTAGATAATGAGAATTGCAAATTGATTAACTTAAAGAGAGCAAAGATCAAGAATCAGCTTCGTTTTGAATACAGACACAGTTTGAGAATTGTGTTCACCATTATTACAGCTCGAAAACAATGAGGATCGGTTGGGAAGTTGCTGGAAGATAGTACTAGCTTAGCTACAACAATAATCGATATCTATCGACTGATTGGTGAGAATAGAGTAACGTACACTGGTACTACTCAGTAGTAAAGACAGAGATGGGGATGGGAGAATACAAGTATACGAATAATAATAAGGAAGTTGCAGTATAAGTGAGGTATTTTGTCATTGTCAATGGAAGGCGATAGATGCAACGGGGAGATGAGGGAGGACATAGAATGGAAGGAGATAGTACTCATTGTTGCTGTGGCTGGACTCCCGATGCTCCGGGAGCTCCTCCTCCTGCCTTCTTGCGACGACAGAACTTGCGATGAGTGGCCCAATGACCCTGCAATCAACATCTCTCATCTCTCCATTCCAGGGGGAGGGAGTACCTGCTGACACTCGACACTGCAATAGGCAGTATTCCAGCAGCAGTGGTAGATGGCCTCAGACTCGCACTGCCAACACCATTGCTTCTTCTTGCACGCAGAAAGATCTCGCTTGTGCTTCTCCAATTGCTGAACAAGAGGCATTATCATACGCACTCCAGTTCATCTTCACATTCAGTTCCCCTTTGCATCATACGTGGGCAGGAGTTGTTGTCAGCATTTAGAATCGGGAGGGTATCAGATGAGATTGAGCAAAAACGGGTGGGTTACTACACCTTTCAAGGTAAAAATCAGCCAAATCGGGTGGGGTTTGGACTCAAAATCGGGTGGGTATTGCTTCTAGCAACAATGATGCCCACGTATGCTTTGCATCAAAAGAAGACACAAATCGAATATCGAAACGAGAAGAAAGATGCTCAAATCCTCACCTTGGCCAATTCGACTTTGAGCGACTCGCGATATTTCGCTTCCAACTCAGATCTGCAATTATTCATTTTCATTATATCATAGAAACTACAGTACTCACCTTGTAGTATCCAACTCGTCCTTGAATTGAGTGAGCAGATCGGTTCTGATCTTCTGCTGATCCGAGAGGAATTCTTGATGCAGCTGAAATCGATTCCATCTTTACCGTACCCACTCTCTTCTCTCTACCGTACCTTCTCAGTCATCTCAACGAGCAGTTTCTCTCTGCTCTGTTGATAATCAGTGAGCCAATGTCTCTGGAGGTCCATGATCATTCTCTTCATTCGATCATCCAATAGCCAATTTCCCTCTCCATCTCCCATCTGCAATTGAAAGATTCCTCCTTCTGCCTCTCCCTCTCTCTCTCCTTCTCTCACCTCTTGTTCATGATGTCCATCATTCATTCCAGGATGTCCTCCGTCTTCCTTCTCCACCATCACCATATCATCTCCAATCTTGTTCATCCTTGCTCCTCTTCTATGTGATGCTGGCTGAATACAAGATATTATTCAAGGAGAGAATATATACGAAGAAAAATTATTTACGAGGTGAAAGAGGCCGAATAGGCGTCCTTCGACAGGGTGATTCCGAACTAGAAACTGCGGTATGCCTATGGGTTACGCTCTCCTCATCCGCCAATTTCCCTATATGCCTTCTGGTCTATCTGGATATTACACCTGACGTCTGTCGGGAACAGACTCTTTCTCCCAGGAAACGTACCGTGGTATGGATCAAATGAGCTTGGATATCAGCGAGGATATTCGCCCTGTCCTCTGTAGGTGAGAGAACAGTCGAGTTCGAGACTGACGCCCCTACTGTCTGATTCCCTGCAATAAGTCTTGTCATGGTCAATTACAAAGGATCGTCCGTCCACGCGAAACAAGTTCAAACAACCACACAGCGATACAGTGAAACATGGTTCATCACACTAAAAGTAAGCTGCCAAACAACAAACAAAATCGAACAAAGAAGCTGAACTGACTGCTTTCGAGAGAGAATTGATGTACCGGAGGAGAGGGGCCAGACACGAAAGCTCTGAGCAGAAAAAAAAGTTAGAACTGGCGGGCTTTAAATAGTTAAAGATCGTTAGATTACAAGAAGATCTATACTGTATGCTACAGTGCGAAAATGAATGCGCGCGCTCCCTTGCGTGCCTCTCACTCCGCCCCTCTCTCGCGCCTTACGGAAGAAAACGGTAGTTTCTCCCTAGGTCATACACCCAACTACTTTGATTCAGTTATGGGCGCAGAATGAACGTGGAAGCTTGGTAGATCACTAACAGATGAAATGCTAACGCGCAGTTGAGAGGAGAGAGGAGAGGGTAGAAAGAGCTATCGTACACCTACCATATGCCCAGGCCGCGACGCGTCTACTGTACGCGTGACTATGAAACTCGAAAAATCGGAACATTTAATTTGAAAATGAGAGAAAGACGCCATATCAATTCAAATCAGTGTTCACACTTGTGAACTCCAGCAAAGGTAAAGCATAGAGGATGAAACTAAATGAGTTGGCAGGCTTTATAACGTCTAAAATAATTAAATAAAGTTGTGGTGTGCGAGTATATTTCTCCCCTCTCGCTGTTTAGCAGATCGATCAATGAGAGATAAGGGCCAAACGAGAGAGTTTCTCTGACTGCTACACACATTCTGTCGCTTTTCATCGCCCGCGATTCTTTTCTATTTTCTCACGTTTACGCGTTTCCGTTTAATGTTACATTGTTTTATCAATAAAAAAGTAGCGCCTACACCTCTATTTCAAGCTTAGTTTACAACACCTTAAGTGTAACTCACGAATTGTCTTTGTTTCCCATCTCCAAAGGGGTATTCTCGCCTCCCGTAGCATTTAATAGTTCGTTTGTCGAGTCGTCCATCTCCATTTGTACCAAGTTCTGCGAATAATTATAAATGAACACAATCAAAAAGAAAAACAAATCAATAATAGGAACTGAAACAAAACCCTTTTCGTCGGCAGAAAAATCGATAAAAGGTTCCGAAACCTGAATATTAACCTGAATTTCAAAAATTCATTTCGGGACTAATGTGATTACCATATTAAGTCAACGTGCACTTTCGCAATTTCCATATATTTTTTTGTCTGTTCGTGTTCGGTGGCCATCGCGTTGGTGGTTATTCATTGATTGCTCTTGCAGGATGCTTGGTCGTGCTCTCTTCCAATCCGCTCGCCGCGTGCTCGTCCAGCAGGCCAAGCGCCGCGGCCACGGCCACCATGACGTATGTTGTGCACTTTTTGTCAAATTATGTATTTCTATGAGCAAAGTATGAGCAACGTGATGATAAATATTCTAAACAGGTGCCCGCCAACCCCGGACCTCCCTGCACGTACGACATGATGCCCATCCCCAGCCAGAGCTACCAGAAGGTTCACGCTGAGCTCCAGGGCAAGTTCAACACCTATCTTGCCATCTCGCTCACCCTCCTCACTGCCTCCATCGCCTCGGTCAGTTCTATTCATATTTATAAATTATTTTTTGACTTAGTAATTGTTGTGAGACTAATGAGTTTCGTTTGCAGGCAGTGTATTCGAACCTGTGGATCTACGAGGAGCTCCAGCCTCCTCGCTCGTGGCGCGAGCGCAAGTGAGGCGTGATCTTAGCCCGATCCACCCCACTACGGATAGCCTAGAGAGATGTATACTTGCAACTTTCGTGTTCATGTTAACATCTTGAACCCCATCTGTTTCAATTGAATGTGTAGCTTTACTACTCAGATTCAGATAAAGCTCCGCTATATTTCATTCGTTTTCCGCAGAGTATGGGCACTAATCAATGTTCAAATTGGGATCTCACGGGGTTGATAGTCTGTCTATCCAGTTCTCTCCTTTCTTCATGCGTGTTCTCACTCTTATCGGCATTTGCCAGTTGGCTATTCTTTCTAATGGGCAAGCTTCCTTCGGAATCATCGATGGTAATTTCACGCCGCCTTCTTTTTTGATTCTCATTTTACTGGTTCAGAGTCAATGTTGAATGTGTAGGTCACACAGCGGTGGATAAGGGAGTGCTCACTCTGGGAACTGAACTGGAGGGAGTGGATGACACTGAGTTGGTATCATCGGAAGACAAGGGAGACAAGGACTATTCCGATGATGTTCTCGTTATTCCCAATGAATTCCCTGAGACACTCACTCGAATCTGTTATCCGAGGTCTGTCCACTCTAGTCATGGTCATTTTGTTCCTTGCTCGTTCTATTCAGAACTCCTCTAATGCGTGATCGATTCTGCATCGGGAATGTAGATGCATTCGCTCTTGCCTGTGCAGGTACGGTAGTAGTACCGTATTATCGATTGAAGTACTCTCAGGTGGCCGTCCTCCCCTTCAACTAGCTCCCTTCTGCCAGGGATTCGATGATATTTGTGATCGATTCGATTTCCCTGAGGATGAATGGTGCGAGAAGGTACAGGATACGGTATGATTCGGTGTGAGAGTGAGAGTGCAGGACTTCTCTGTCTACCGTCGTCACTGCGCCTTCTCTGGTCGTACTCCTTGTGACGATTGTTCCACTCGATTCGAGGATTGCTCCTGTGAACCGTACGTGTGTCTCTGGAGACAGAAGGGATTGGACTCAGCCCGTTGGTGTCAGAAGTGAGTCCATTCCCTTCCACTCCCTCTTCCATCTACATCTCTAGATATGAACTCTTCTGCAATGCGGAATCTCGTCGTAAATCGGCCGAGAAGTTGGTTTCGGTCTTAGAATCCTCGATTCGTCTTCACACTCACTGTTATACATTGTGGAATGTGGCCAGAACGATTTGCAATCCATTCAGGTTCATCCAACACCCTAATCCTCTTCACATTCATTTTCAGGAATAAGTACGATTTCAAAAGGTGTCAGAAATTTTTGCTCGATTGTGAGCTTTTAGGAGATTTCCAAGAGGAAGATCAAGAAGAAAAATTCTTAGCTGAAGCTGAAAAAGAAGCAAATAAAGAGAAGGGTAAAGACCCGATAGTTAATTAGAATGTGATTGAGATGTAAATCAAGGTAAGTCTAATAATACCGATTCTTCATTGATAATCGATCCCAAGAAGCCGTTTACTGAAGTGGAAGTCACAAGTTAGTTTACAGGGGCATATCATAACAATGCCAAATTAATTTCAGAGATGCCTTCTCATTCCACTACTGCAGATCACACCTCAATTCCCATGAAGAAACCATCTCCAACTACTTCCATTCCTCCTCAAATGGGTTATCTTCAATGTGTTGAGCTTCTCATCTGTTCATCTCACATTCAGGTTCATCCCATCCACCCAAGAGTCCCTTTTCCCATCTCAGACTTGCATCTCAACGATAAGATATTCTTTTCAAACAGTTTTACTTCTCGTCAACGCAACAAGGATCTTTCACACTGAGACGATTGTGTGCTGATGGGGGAAATAGATCGAAGAAGCATGAGAGGGAAAGCGAGACAAAGAGAGAGAGAGTAAGATGGTTGCCTCACTTCTCCATGCTACTTCGACTCATTGGGAATAACACCTTTCCCAATACGAACACGCGTCAGTCGAACGAATAAAAGAGGGGACGAACATTTCGAATACAAGGGAAGGGATTGGGTGGAAGACTGGAGGACTGGATACAAGAGAATAGACGGGCCACATTCAATAATATCATATCAATTCAAGATTACGGTAGCCTCGGGAAAAATTGACTTTTAACATATATCGGCGGACCCAACAGAAGGAGGGGGAGGGCGGCGGAGGAAAGGGAAGGGGAAGAACTACTATGTATGTGTGTATTTGTTATCTTAATAAAAAAGGAAGCAATCGAGGGCAGACTTGTCTACTTATGGATGAAATTTTACAAAAAATATCTAGAAATTCAATAGTCGTAAGACGCGAACGTTTCGAATAAATGATGCTCGCATGTTGCATAGTGAAGGAAGGAAATGATGAAAGATTATCGATCGACTAGAATTGAATTGGAAATGATGGGCGTCGATCGATAAATTATATAGTAGCTACATTGAGAAGAACCAGGAAGGGATTGGGATTGATGGAGCGTATACCAATAAGTCGATATACAATGAAAAGATGGATTGGGGGGGCAGGGATAGGATTGGGAAGGAGAATGTCGATGATGTCATCATCAGTTTAAGAAGAAGGTCTAGGGAAGAAATAATGAGAGAATAACGAAGTGTCGTGCTTTCCACTTGGACTCATTCACAAGACTTTCGTTTTTCATTCAACAAGCAGAGGTGAAGGTTGTGACAATTGGATGGATAACAGGAATACGATAATATCCTCCTTTCCATCCATCCCAATTTCGTTACACTTCTACAGAGGGAGAGACAACGAGTAAAAATGAGGGACGGGTTGAATTCGAGTATGGACCCATTCCATACAGAGATTCAAGCAAACAATCGATTGACTACCAGGTATATGAGAGAGCCTGGCATCAATCAATTGAGAGATGAAATTGATGTTGTGTATGAACAAAAAGAAAAGATGCAAAAGTCGTTATCACAGATAGTAATTTATGGAGGGAGAACGATAGGGGGAGGGGGGAGGAGAAGAGCCAGATCAAGATTAGTTAGTCGAGGAGGGATGGGATAATGAAATGAAGACCACGAGAAATAATGGAAACAGAAGTCGAGAGACCGCAGCGAAATCCCACTGAAACGGAGATGAATTCACAAAGGCATATTCCAATATTTGCGATAATTTGCCATACTCACCGTTTCCTCGTGTTCTTCCTCCTTTCCTTCTCATCTCTCTCCTTAGGGGGCGGGGGCAGCTGCACCAGGGGCACCAGTGGCTGCAGGAGTCGTACCAGGGGCGGCCGTTCCAGTCGTAGTAGTCAACTCAAATATTACTCTGTTATTGCACAAAGATTAGTAGAATAGATATCAGTGAGAAGAAGAAGGACCCTCCAATAGAAAGAAATAATAAGGAAGAGTATCATACTCCGGCGGAGCTCTGGCTGGCCTTCTGCTTCAGCATCGTCCAATCGAAGGTGTAGTCGTACTGAAGAGAGAGACACTCATCATCATCCACCCTCCGTCTCTCTCACTCACCTGATGGTTGAGAGTGCGGAAGAGGATTCTGAATAGTTGACGGAGGTACATGTAGTCGGGAGCCTCATCGAAACGGAGTCCACGGCAGTAGTTGAGATACATGGGGAACTCGGCAGGATATCCCTTGCACAGCATCTCCACGGGAGTAGACATCTTCTGAAGAGGAACGAGAACGGTGATTAGTTGCATGACCAACTAGACGGTATCTCATCTCTCTCTCTCTCCCCTGCATACCTTCTCCGAGATCTTCTCATACTTCTGCTTCTTCGTCGCAGCCTTCAATCCTTGCCAAGGCAGAGTTCCTCTGTTGAAGTACATGAGCACGTATCCGAGAGACTCCATGTCGTCTCTGCAATCCATCCATTCCCTCTCTCTCTTCTTCTTCTCTTTCTCTTACCTTCTGCTCTGCTCAATTCCGAGATGAGCATTGATGGATGCATATCTAGCAGTACCCGTCAGATTCTTGTCCTCTCTGTATGGAATGTGAGTGCGCGTGCGAGAGTCGCGGTACCTCAATTGACAATATTAGTTAACGAGAGATCTTCACTACCAAGCCAATTACAGAGTGCATCGATCGATTGATTACAGTATGAACTAACTTCTTGGCGAGACCGAAGTCGATGAGGAAGAGTTTGTTGCAGTGTCTGCCGATGCCCATGAGGAAGTTGTCGGGCTTGATGTCTCTGAGACCAATTATTACCATTAACTACTTTATAGTCAACGACTATTTATGATTTCAAAGCATAATTCTTCAAAATGAACTGATTTGATTTATATCAAAGAATTTTTTAAAAATCTTTTAACGTGTAAATATCAATATGAAAGATTCGAGAAAAAAAGTGAAATCCTAATAATTTAATAATAATCATCAACCAAAATGTAATGGATTTATCTATCGTATAATAATAATTGCAAAGTAATTCACAATATTAATATAGGCAGATGTTTAGCCTCACCGCGGAGCGAAACGGCAATTTGGAACTCACCCCCGATCTAATTAGAGCGTTCCTTATTTCTATTTTCTTTTTTTTCAATCATAAATATTGTTGTATTGTTAAGGATTTGCTGTCACCCCATGTGCATTTGCTTCTAATATCACATTGAGTTCTGTTCACTGGGAAAAAATAAATGATAGTTAATTTATAGAAAAGGAATAATTTGTTTCAAACTGTTTTAATACGAAATAAAATCTGATAGTCTCTCAAATGGTGGTAATGGCTACCTGTGGATGAAGTTCTTGACGTGGACGAACTCTACACGGGCGATCATCTGATCTGCCAGCATCAGCACCGTCTGAAGGAAGCAACGCATTGATAGATAAACAACCCTTTGCGAGATTCTGGTTGCGAGGTTTAACAATAAGAAATACCTTCATGGTGAACCGTCTGGAGCAGAAGTTGAAGAGATCCTCGAGAGAAGGACCCAACAGATCCATCACAAGCACATTGTAGTCACGCTCAGTTCCGTACCTTAATGCACATGTTTGTTAATGTAAAATGGAGCAATAAGTGTTCCCATCTGACTACTCTTCTTCTCACTCACCACCGGATGTGGGGGATTCCCACTCCTCCCTGCAGGATCTTGTACACCTTCGACTCATACAGAAGCTGAGGATGACGCGCCTGAATCAATTATGATGTACTATGCGAACTCATGTTTATTAAAGCGACAGACCAGGGTGATATACACCACTCATCTCCTTCCACTAAACTCTGTCCTTCTCTTTACCACTCATCTCTATCATTCCCTTCCCCCTTTCTCGATAACACTCATTCGATCGGTTAGTCATGTCACATGCACAGGAGGGGGGAGAGGGTTGAAGGGAGATTACCTATCTTCTCTACATCATCCGACTATTCCGAGTTTCTCTTCTACCCCTTTCCACAAATAGTTCAAATAATATTAATTGAAAACTGTAGCGTAGACAGCTAAACAGATTTCGAAAAGAGATGAATGCAAGAAATTAAAAGAAAGAAATATTTCGAAACTACATACCCTGCTGCTCTCAAGCTTGATGGCGACTTCCTCTCCATTAGTGATGTTGATGCTCACATAGATATCACCGAAAGAGCCAGAGCCAATCTTTCTGATCAGCTTGTACCTAAGAAAATAACACGTTTCTTAAAAAATAACTGCCACTTTATATTCCAGGCTTCCGATTCTAGGCGATTTTCTTTCTCATGAATAATCCAGAGGGATAAAATATATGAATAATACAATACAAACTAAGAAGGAAAAGGAAGAGTGGCATGTAAAGTAAGCACAGAAGAAGAATAAAAAATCTGAGAGAATAGACTTATTAAACTATGGGGAATATACTGCAAGGTTTTCAATAGGAGTTTTTTCTCATCGAATAAAAATCGCTTAATCGGATGAGCCCAATTAATCAAATGAGGGAATGATCGCTTACTTGGTGGCGACGATAAAATCCTTGCCAGAGTTGACTACCGCCATCTTGGCTTCGAGTTTATGCCGTTGATGAGACCTGTTGAGGTAAAAGATCAAAGTCATTCCTATAGGAACCATTTTTCAAACCGACTAATTAAAAAAAAACAATATACGTGATTGAAATTTTAGAAGGAAGAGTTGTTTATTAAGTTCTGAAAAGGGCTAACGACACACCGGCTGATTTGCCCACAGCTAGAGAGGCGGTGAAGTACTCAGCAGTGATTGCGAAAGTCTCCTCCTCTACTTTTGTTGAGGATTCTCCAAAACTAGGAGACCCGCCTGAAAACGTATTTCATGAACATGTATAGTAAATGGGACGAAAACCTAGCAAAAATATAAAATACGTCTCAAATTATCGACTGAGAAGAGGGAGAAGGAGAGCGAGAGCGACCCCAATCAATATACCCACGCGTACAAATAGAGCGCGAACGCAAAATCTGATTCATAAGACATAAATCGGATTCGAAAGTACGAGCGGCATATAAAGAGATCGAACTACAAAGTACAGTCAAAAACAAGTGGCATTAAACATGATGTAAGAATGCAATAGTCTCAGATAGGTTCTAGTCGCGGTAATGACAACTCGAATTCCACGAAGTACACGTCTATACGATAATGAAATATCCCAGCACAAGTAAGAGCGATTCACAGGAATCCTGAATGAAAAATGACGTCTATAATCGATGCGAATTTAGCGAGCAGCCGAATTTCGAATTAAAGTGGGCGTTTTCGTAGTAATTTCGAGCATTATGTATTCCGGATAGGTATTCGGCTCCTTGCACACTTTCATCAGATGAGATTACAAAGAAAACGACTCGAAAAGGGTAGAGAACGACGGCGGCCGCCGAGAGCCGAAAACGCCGCGTTGCGTCGGTGGTAGATACGCGTCGCTAGAGCTATTTGGCGCGGAATTTGAGTACTCGCGTCCTTTCTTTTTCATTATTTTTCCAGTTCATCCGCCAAATATTAGTTAACATCTAAAACTCTTCTTCATCGGAATCGATAGGTGAATATGTATTTAATATAGCAAAATTAAAAATGAACATTATAAGTCAACAAAGTACCGTTTTAGATCTTGAGCATTTTTACATTTTAAATGAAACTCTTTTGTATTTATTGAACATTTGACTACGATGAACTATAAATACTGATTGGATCTCATATACAATGAAAGATCGATAAGGTATCGCGCAGGAAGTGTGATCACACGTGACAAACAAGTGGCACACATCAATATCAAGTGCACATCGAACACTGTTTCACATCATTCGAGGACATCATATTTCATTTTTTATCGTCAATACATTGACTAAATACACGAATCAGATAAGTGAAAGCACAGCTACCCATCTAGAAAACGAATTGATAAATGATATCAACGGCTTGGCGACTGAAAATCGCACTATCAGCCGTTAGAAACCATTGTCTCCCTGACAACACAGAGGAAGTATCGACAGACATTGTCCCCACACTTCGAATAACATGAACGATAATATAATATGTACAGCAATAAGAAACTCGCAACGAGTTGAGATCAACAATTCATACTACAGTATTTAATCCATCTCCATAGCATCATCTTCGAGTGAAGAGTCGGTGGTAGTTCCTCCATCAGCGATTTCCACAATTCGATTACCGTAACCACTCTCACTATCAGGATATGGGGATGATTCAGGAGAGGATGATTGTGTAGACGGGATCGAGTCGAGAGTGGAAGGAGAATCTCGGTACGATTCATCTGGATAAGAAACCTCCGGTCGAATATCTCCCGCATGCGATACTGAAACAAAGTAGATCATTATTACGAGGTATTTTTTCATGACAACCATCTCTCGCTACTCACTTTCATTGTCGATGACGACATCTCCATCGTCATCAACCTCGTCTTCATCTTCATTCAATTCGTTGATTCTTCCTTTCATCGATGGATCATCAAATGGATTCGATAGAGGGACAGGCGGTCTCCACACGGTTAATGCACCTTCTGATACTCGAGATTCCTCCATCATTCTGAATTCAATGTTGTTCGTTTTTCCTATGAGAATGTCTTGGAATAATAGCACTGAAGGGCAAATACTAGCCATACCTCTTCCATAAAATGGGATGATCCTTCGCCTTCTCAAGATATTCGCTCAATTCATCAGCCAATCTCAATCTCTTCGTGGTCATTCCATTCTCATCGTCGGGCTCTTCGATCATAGATGCTGTTTCTGTTTCCTGCAATCAAGGTAAATTTCAAATATGTTTTCACGTCTAAGCACAGTAGCTTGTCGACTGCAATACAGTTACCCATTTTGCAAAATTTGATTTTTTTTTCTCTCACTTCAGGAATCTTTTCTCCCATCGTCGTCGATTCTGGGGTCAAATCGTCATCGTCCGAAGAGGATTCCCTGCAATGTCTCAATGAGAATCTATTGTTGGGTGTGATTATTACAACAACCGACGGAATAGCACCACTTACAAGGATTGTCCCATCGAGGGAGCAGCATTTGAGATGGAGAAGTTTTCGAATCGGGCAGCGACCTTCTCGAATCGTCTTTTTGCCCGAGGGGCTCCTTCTGCGTGTCGCATATCCTGGTAATATCGACATAAATGCTGACAAAACAGGATTGAAAAACGATAACGTATTTCCAATCATTACGCATTCTAGATGAAAAACAATATTTTAGCAGGTCGAAACTGAAGGGAAGTTGAAGTAAGAAATATGGGTGAAATGAAAAAGAAAGACGCAGAAGGAAGAGAAAGATGACTAATCATAGACAATGCGGCGATAGAATAGCAGCCAATCAATACAAGGCAAGAGATGGATGTAAAGGGATTACACCAGGAGACACTCAGATCGAATAAACATCTGCTACCATACCATCTCGAGAACGCAGGTGGTACGCATTATTAGGCTAAAAATATATTCCGATGCAAAATGAAAATGGCGCGCCGCTTCGGTAAACGTAGTAATGCCTTCATCTCGCACTTAGTCAGCTGTTTGCGATAAGGCTGAGAACAGATCACACTGGAGTGAGACAATTGAAAAGTGAAACGACAAGGCGAATAAGATTTACGAATAAACAATCATCAGCCATCATCAGCGTCAGCTTGGGCAACCGGATGAGTACCGCCCACTTGGCAAATTCAAGAGGAAGACCCAGGACGGATCTACATCGTCTCAAGTGATCTATCGTCAAGAAAGGCCCCATTCAAGAAGCCTGCTTCGTGAAATTGCGCTAAACCACGCTAAGTACGGACTTCGGCGGCTGGATGATCTACTTCACGCCTCAAACGATCTCGACCAAGTGCGACTATCAATTGAGAAGATAAATGTAAGAAGATTCCATCCCTTG
>LS511246.1:499715-522267 GCA_900490845.1 Pristionchus japonicus | reverse complement strand
ACTATCCCTTCCCCTAAGTTGCCGCCCTGCAGGCCCATTGCCTTGATGTCAGGATAAATCTGTAAATCTGTAATCTATAAACAATCTAAAAGGATTAAGCGAATAGGAGTAACGCGCACCTACTTTTTTCAGAGTTTTCATTACTCAGCAACGCGCTATTTGTAGTTAAACCGAGAGGCAACGCCCTGTTCAACGATAAGAGCAGGATAGAGAGACTAAAAGTTAGAACTGAGAAAAAAACGAAAACAAAAATGAGCTAGTAAAGATCGACAAAAGGTAGTGTACAGTTTCGGGAAGGGCAGAATCGATCAATATATCGTGATTTCCTGCGTATACAACGAATTAAACTGGAATAGGGGATCCTTGAGAATTGATCAATTCAAAAAATGGAGGAGAGATAACCATCTCCAAACAAAGGAACAGGGAGAGAAACTAACCAAAGGCCTTTTGCCGGGTGGATGCTGGACTATGCCTGTGTCCATTGTATCGAAGAAGCTACGTTCACTGTTAATCTCGCTAGGCGAAGAGTAGTTAGCTGGAGCCCCGAACAGCATCTCGAGTTGGTAGAGTAACTGAAACACATCGAACTATTTTTAGACGAAAAATTGCGTTTATTGACGAAACCTAATAAAAAAATTACTTACACAGAATTAAATACGCACTGAATAATACGGTTGACTAACGAGCTTACCAACAAACATGAGTGATGGAGGGGGAGGAGCGAAGAGTCCTTATTACGGACGCAACAAAAGAATGCGCTGGTTGCTTCGGGAAATTTCCAAACACACGCGGCGTACTCTCCTACTCTCTCCACTCTCTCGTCTCTCTCGCACTCGCGTCTCTCTTCTCTTTCCATTGTCTCTCTCTCGCCATCTCTTTTTCTTGATCGCGTGGAATTGAGGAAGTCGCGATGATTCTCGAATGGATCGAGGAGGGAAGAGTGAAAGTTCGCGAGAAGTAGGACAGACAAGGACACCAAAAGTCTATGCAAATTGAAGATCAAACCTTGTCTGTGGCTGGAATAGAACAAGTTTGAGATTAGAGAGATAGTGTCGAGATCGGAAAAAAATGATAGCCCCATGAAATGCCAATCATTTGAGAGGAGCGATTGATAGTAAGATGCAAATCGTACGATAAGAGAGGCAAATGAATAAGAGGGAGGATTGATCTCCTCCTCCTTCTGTCCATCTATTCATGTATGCTCTGCTCGCATCTGAAATGGAATCTCTCACTGAACAATTGAGATGGCTAGTTCCATTGGATGTTCCATGAATGGCGGAATAGATCAGAGTCTCCTTCAATGCAATTCTTCTTCCTGTATCTCATCAATATCGTCTCCACTCAAGACTCAATCCCTCTTGATTCCATCCAATCATTACTCGCTACTCTACCCGATCTCTTCTCTGACAATTCAACTTCTCTATTGAACGAAAACACTACCTTACTGCCCACCTCAACAATACCATCTGGTTTTTTCTCTGATCTACCGGATCAGATTCCGGATAATTCGACGACTTCGCTACTGATAGAAGACACTACCATATCGTCTACCCCAACAGTGTCCTCAGATATTATCTCTGACCTTCCGAATCTACTCCCAACGAACTCTACCCCTACACCAATTAATGAGAAAACTGTACCTCCTAGAGTTCCTTTCGACCTTTTCGCTGATTTGAAAATCAATAATCTCTACTCGAACTCGACGGATTTCGATTTCATCGAGTATCACATCCGTCGGTATCTCAATCATCGATTCTCTCCCTGTACAGATTTCTTTCGATTCACTTGCGACTTCGAAGACATTGGTAGGCTAACGAGTAGATTGAAGGGAATAATCTATTGATTGAGGGAACAATTCTTTATCCGACTTGTCAGAGGATTTTTATCGCAAGATTCTTCTCTCATCCCAACCACTCGACGATACTCAGATCGACGTACGAAGATGAATATTTCCATCCATTCGTCCACTCAACATAATTTTCCAGAATGATCTTCGCAATCTTCAAGAGAGTAGTAGCAACTCTACTGATTTCTCATCCCTAGAATACTCAATGGCATTAACTGAGAGGTTGGCAAAGGATTCCCTAACAGAGGAATGATGATTCTCTTCAGATGCGCTTCCAATCAATCTTGCTTCGCAGACGAGTTCAAGTTGACCTACCAAGTTTACAACTTTCTTCAACTAAATTCTACACTGCTTTTGCAAGGTAATCGCATGTTACTCGCATTCACATGCTCTCTTTAGCAGGGTTCAATGAATCTCTCGTCGATCTCTCTCCTCCAGACAAACTGGAACACCTGACTACTCAGCTGCACCAAGCAATTGACAGCGTCACTAATTTACGGGTACGAAAAGTGCAAAAATTTCGACCCTGGCAGGACTCGAACCTGCAATCTTCGGATCCGAAGTCCGACGCCTTATCCATTAGGCCACAAGGCCGTGATGTGGTCGGCTGGAGAGAGTATACATGGTGTTTGTCTCTCGTCCTTCTCTCCTCTTCTCTCCTTTAGACCGCCTTACAATTCTACGAGGGAGCACGCGCGAGAGTGAGAGTAATGCAGAAACTGAAGGAGAGGAAGGAAAGTCTCGGACTCATTTTAGCCAAGACAAGGGAACTGGCTATTGAAATGGCCCAAGGATTATTCGAGAAGTTTAATGTTAGTTGGAATGAATTGGAGGAATGGAAGAACTCGTGTATTCATCAGAGAACTCCATGGCTACACGTTAAGAACATATTCAATCTTCCTACTTTTGTTCAATTCTCAACAATTCTCCAGAATATGACACTACGAACAGATCTGGATGAGGGATTCGACTTCAAGTGAGAAGGAATTAGAGGGCGAGTGCACATCCTCAATCCATTTCAGTTCAACTGCCCAAACTATGCTAATCGATCAGTATCTCTCTTATTATAATTATAGCAGTGACAAGTGAGTAATTCACTCTCATTCTAATCAAGGAAGGGGTTTTGAGTGATCTCGGCAGTTCTCTTTACACCACAAAATTCTCTCTACTCTATGCAACATCTCAATTATCATCTCAACTTCGACGAGAGGGTATTCAATTGAGTAGGTAGTCCTTCCAATCAATATTCCCCCCTCAGGTCGAAGTGAATTACTCTTCCGCCTCTCTCATTCTCTTCAATTTGTATCAGGGAATGTTCAAGAAGGAATAGTCCTCAATGCTCCCACTTTCTTCCCTCTCGCAATCAACTCTCGACCTGAGAGTTTGGTGAGATAATGTAGTCAATCAATAGATTCCGTTTCTTCCAGTTGGGATCACTTGGAACTTCCATCGCAAGAGAGCTCGTCTATCGATTTGTGAATCCAAAGTAATGCGAATGAAGAGTCAAACAGATAAATGGAAATTCATTCACAGATATACTCGTCGATCTGAAGAATACGCATTGGAATATGAAGGAATCACGGAACATTTTATTGCTTCCTGTGAGATATTTGGAGAGAAAGTGAGCAGAATCTGCACGAATTGGAATGAATCAATCTTTTTGAGAGTGTGGACTGCTCTCGAATTCGATCTCAAATGCAAGAGTACATTTCTGATTTGGAAGGAATCAATCTTGCGTATGAACTGATGAGGAGATCGATGGATTACGATGATCTACATGTGATACAATAACACTCATTTGAACGTGAAATGAACTTTCAGAAACAACCCTATTCTGATCTTCCATTCACATCTGAACAATTATTCTTCATTGCTCATTCAATTTCTCACTGCAGAGATTCTCAACAACTGAACACTCAAGTGAAGAGGTTTAATCTGCGATCTTCTAATCCTTCTCTTTCCAGAAAGTCAATGCAGTCGTTCGAGTCAATGGAGCTCTCTCTCAGATGCCCGAACTCGCACAAGCTTTCGGGTGTGCAAACAGCGATCCCATGACGACAAAATAATATTTATCCGTTAATAAATAGAGTAAAACACACCAGAAATGAATTAATGTACAAAGGAAAAGTGAGGCAAACGAGTGCAAAAGATACGCCCCCGGGTGGGTTCGAACCACCGACCTTTCGGTTAACAGCCGAACGCGCTGCCGATTGCGCCACGGAGGCTGTGTGAGAGAGGGCGCGCAAATTTGTCTACTCTTTGGGCGCGTCAACTTCTCTCTGCAAAGGGAAGAGATTATGGGAGAAAAGAGTAGATGGATCTCACTGTAATCATTGGAAGGATGATCTTGCAAGTGACTCCTTCAGTCAGAAAAGACCTCTTCGGATCAGTCTCTTCTGCCTTCGCCTCCTTGTACATGATTACCAACTTGTCCTTCCTCACTGGTCCTTCGTATCTCACTATCTGTAACAGCAACTCCATCATCCTTCTCATCTCTGCTCTCGTTTTGTTGTGTTGCGCGTGCTGTGGACGAGGACGACGTTTGAGAGAAGGCGGCTCCCTCGGCACACCACCATGCACACCACAACTGGACGGAGGATGACGATGAGTCTAGAACACTCAACTTCGTGTCTACTTCTTTTCCTTGTGATAGAGTTGAGACGAGATGAGGGATATGAGTAGGACTAAGAGAGACATCAACAATAGTTCGTATTTACACTCTGACTTCTTGGGATGGAACGTTCAGACGAGAGAAAGAGAGGGAAGGAGAGGGAATGGGAAGGGGTGATTAATGGAGACATCATTCCAAACAAATGGACATTCCACGCACTTTTACATAGAGAAGCACCAGAGTTGAGAGAATGAGAAAGGGACTCGGGAATGAATAGCAGACATACGAATAGCAGACAAGGAAGGCATGCAATCACTCAAGCAAAGCCGATATTGAGTGAATAGGGTAAAAAGGTACCAAAGTCCTCACATGGAGATCCATCGATTGACCTGGATCGAGGAATGAGAAGACTGGACAAACTTTGAAGAGAGAATTGTTACTGCACCGAACCTGATTTGACCTCTTTGATTCATTTGTAGACATTCCTTTTCTATTTACCTTCCATACAATCCTCTGAGTTCCTTTATTCGTGATAACATGCTTAGATGCTCCTCCGATTTCAATGAACTCAGCGAATGTAGGGTAGATCTCCAATTCGAGAGGAAGAGGAGGAGGGGGAGGCTCACTCAAATGATTACAGTAGTGTCTGGAGTACGGTAATCCCTCATCATCGACTTACTTGGAAGGGAAAGCGAAGAATTCCATAGGGTCAATCTCACAGAATTTCTCAATCATCTCCAGTTCCTTATTCCGAGTCTGCAGTGAGAATACGGTAGATGAATACAACTACCGTAGCCATACAGTATGCCTACCTTCTCATCACCTGGATGTTTCAGATTGAGGGAAGGAGGTAAGTCAAGCATTGTAGGGTGTGAGAATACTAGACTGGGGATTGCGGTAGTGTCTGATGCTCCTCCCCTCTCCTCCTCCTCTCTCTTCTCTGGTCTCTCTCCATTCCCTCCACTCTTTCATCTTCTCACTCCCTCTCCATTCAAGTATCCTCTCCAGATAATTTTCTCTTTCTGCAGAAGTTCCTTCCTCCTCCATCTCAATCACTCCTCTTTTGTTGCCATTCCATTCCCTCCTACCCACTCCATTCACAATGAGAGGGGCTGGTCGAGTCATCTGACCCCTTCATCTACCGTACTCAAATGGCAGTCTCATCACCCAGACTCCGAATCTTATAACGCGGAATGGAAACAACGTTCATTCCCATCTATCAAAAGAAGGAAGAAATGACCATTTTTTATGGTCACGAGGAATAAGGATGGGGATAGATGTTCGTGCCTCGTAAACATTCAATCCCTGTTTCTGATCTTAGAATGAAGGGGAGAGTTCATTCGTCTCCTCGAATAATCTTCCATCTTCTCCTTCTCTCCTTCTCTTCTCCTTTCTCATCTTCGCACGCATCATTCACTCACAATGAATCCTCCTTCTCATTCACTCGAGAGAGAAGAGAGAGGAGGACTCACTCCTTTCATGAGATGGAAGAGAACAAAGAAATCATCAACTCTGCAGAAAAGTCTGCTACTCATCAATTATGCACTCTTCTCTCAAAGACCATCTTCGATCTTCTTGGGTTCACGAAAATCACGCGACTTCTCCTACAGTACTCTAACTGTAACCGGTCTCTCTCTCCAATTCCTAGAATGTGGTTGTATATCAGAATGATTCTGGTTACGTTCCTTCTGTCCTCTCCCTCTCTTCTTCCATCTATCATCTCGATAGAGGGAGAGAGAGTACATGAAATGGAGAGAGTTCCCATCTTCCATCCAGTCAACATTCCTCTCTCAACGAAGGAAACGATCGCATTTCAACGGCCCTTATGAGATTGAGAAGGAATGAAATACGCAATTCCTCTTTCTCCTTCCTAACAAACATCTCGAATCTTTCCCCCAACAGGCCCTATTTCATCCAGAGATTCCTTCCTCTTATGACTATTCGAGGGATCAACAGAGAGATCAAAGATCAACCTACATCTTCTCTTTTCCTTCCGCTCTCTCTTGCCAATTGTCTCCATTTCTTCTGAGTTCGATACAGTATATCCATATTGGAGACTCCCGAAGAGAAAGATACCGTACGCTGACGAGAGCGAGTACTGTAAGCGAGGAATGAGTGGGATACTGTAATCGTAGACCTATACACCAATGCCAACTCCTTCTATTTTCGTAAGAAACGATAGCTGATAAAATTCTGAATTGAAGGAAAGGAAGGAGAAACGAACCTTTCAGCCATCTTTCTTCAGTTGATGTGAAATGGGGAATGAAGTTGGCTCTTTTGGGGGGGGGGGGAGGAAAGACCTTTTCATCCCTCAATTCCATCCTAAACTCTCTAAATTGAGTCTCCCTTCTTTGTTCGTTGCCTATTCAGCCCCTCAGAGTCAAGTATTGAGTAGATGTTAAATAGAAGGGCCAAAGATCAGATTGAGACGGTATACTTTTATCAAAAGTTCAATTCACAATACTCTCTAAATAAAACAAACACAGACGTATACTTTATGAAAGTACGATAGAATGAAGGACTGAAAGGGAGAACAATGTAAATGAGTGTAACAACGAAGACCTAAAGAGAAAGATGAAGGTTCCTAGCGAAATAGAAGATAGACCTACAACACGAATAATACACTGGAAATATGAATCCGTCATTGAGAAAAGAGCAACGAATGAAGAAAATACGACAAGATTGTTAATGAAGAGAACAACACAAATAACTATGGATTTATAGGAGAAGAACAATGATGAGAAAGATAAGAAGGACTAAAGCTACACAGATAAAAGAGTGATCAATGATAGGAGATTGCATTGGAATGGAATGAGATACTAGATGGAAGTAATGAGATGGAGAGGAAGGACGAGATCGAATCGAATTCTCTTACTTCGCTCCTCCATCCTTGAGTGCAGTCAGTACCTCAACACGTCATCATTAGCATCAATCTCTTCAATGAGTCTCACCTTCTCAGCCTCATCCTTGGATGGGAGTCGAATGAGGAATGTCTTGATCTCAGTGGACGAGACGGGTACACTCACCTGCAATGCACCACTCCCTCTCCCCTCCCTTCCCTTCCTTCCCCTACTCACCCTCAATTTGTCAACAGCAGCCTTCTCGGCCTTCATCGATCCATCGATTCGTCCATTCACAAGGATCGTTCCTGCAATCGTCTCCCTTCCCTCCCTTCTCCTCTCTCTCTCTACTCACCAGTCGCGGTGGCAGCTCTGACCAAGAGTGTGCTCTTCCCTTCACTCTCCTTCACATACAACTGTCCCACTCCCAACTTCGCGTACTCTCCTCCCTCCAATTTGAACACCCCGCATCTGCAAAATAGAGTCAATTGATTTGCTAGTGGTTCGATTCCCTCACTTGAGACTGATCTTAGCATCTTCTTCCGTGTTCTCGACGACTTCTGCCTTCGGAGGAACGTACTCTCCCTCTGCAATCAATCCATCGCCCTCCCTCCCTCTCCCCCCTCTCTCTCTCCCTCTCTCACCTTCATCTCCATCAGCTCCTCCTTCAGTGGGAGCAGCAGTATTTCCAGTGGACGGGGCGAAGGAAGGGAAGGTGAGGCCTCCCGATGGCTTGGGAACACCAAATGTCAGAGTGGGAGTGGAGGAGGAGGAAGAAGCAGTCGAGGTCTGCAACAATTGCATTCAACTATGAGATGGATGCGTACAAATCGCCTTCAAGTAGATCAGATCATAGTAAAAAAAGTAACAAACCGTAGTAGTCGCTCCGAATAGATTGAATCCTCCCGTGGCAGGAGGCAGTTTGGGTGCAGAATCAGTAGTAGAAGAGGAAGAAGATGCTAATCCCCCGAAGTTGAATCCAGTGAACTGAATACGTCTCATTCCACTCCACTCGATTGTCTCTTCTCTCTACGTGTCATCTACTTCTCTCTCTCACTCTTTCTCACCTTGGGAGCAGCCCCCGATCCGAAAGTGAATGGTTTCGCCTCCTCCTTCTTCTCTTCACTCTTCGACTCCTCTTTCTTCGTCTCTTCCTTCTTATCATCTCCACTCGCTGCAGAAACATGATTTTAAATTCCCTTACCACTATTTGCCTCGTGTCCCATTCCAAGCATATAATACAAAACAATTATTGAAACGAACGTTTAGCACTCCAGAATCCAGCAGTAGCCTTGGGGAGTTGGAATGTGACGGGAGGTGGCTTGACAGTGATAGTGGGAGTGGCTGCAATGGGGGAAGTCCCTCTCCTCCCCTCTCTCCTCTCAACTCACAAGTGGCATTCTCTCCTCCCGCTCCTCTGAACACGACACTCTCTCCATCTCCCGATGGACCTCCTCCACGTATCGCACGCTTACGACCACCAGCACCTGCAGGGAACAAGGCCATGAATGGGATAAGGAACTGAGGGGGGGGGGGGGTACTCCTCTCTCTCTCACCGGCAGAAGGGGCTCCAATGGTGGGCGGAAGGGCCTTCAGTGTCTCGTCCCCCGCGTCCTTCTCTGAAGAAATATGTATTAAGCAATTTACAATTATATGTATCCTCGTGTGAACTTGGCCAATGAACTTCAAAGAGCACTGACCGACTTTCTTGAGACCAACATTGCATCCACCGAAGGGAGAAATAGCAGAGATGTCACTGCAATGAAAACCATTTATGAACGATCGGTGTAATGTACCGATCCAAGATATTAGGTATTCATAATTCAAAAAGAAATTATAAAGTAATATAGAAGTGCGATAACATACGCGGACATCTCGAGTGTGGAGGGTGCTGACAATCCAGCTGGAGTGGACATCTGCAATCAATGGGATACTCATCTACCGTACTCCCCCTCCCCCTCTCTCTCCCTTCTTCCGTACCTTCAATTGGGGAGTCTTGGGAAGAGAAGGGAGAGTTCGATCTCCTCCCATCGTCTTCTCTCCTTCTCCCTTCAATCGACGACGAGCCGTCGCTTTCTTACGAACTGAAACCATCTTTCTCTTCCTCCCTTCTCCTTCTCCTTCTACTCACCGATCTCTCCCTCTTTCTTCTCATCTTCCTTCGATCCCAGATTGTACATTCTTCGCAGATCCTTCACATTATCGATGTACGAACTCACTGTCGGCGTCTGAATCACCGCATTTAGTATTCATTAAGTTAAAAAATAGAAAGGCCAATTCAGCCCTTGTGCACGGTATGATAGAATAAGGTATAATTCAACATACCAGATCAATCTCGGCATCTTTCGTCACTTCCTCGCACAGAAATCGAACGAAATCTCTGTAATGGAAGGGCATTATGAGATAAACAAGTATAATCTCACCTGTTGAGGATGGCAAATTTGGAATTGAGTAGTTGGGTTCTCTTCTCGAATGAGAGAGTAGAGGCAGAAGAGACGGAAGCCTCGTCTCGAGCCATTCTGGAATCATCATCGTCCATCGCAAGGGAGAAGGTAAGAGGGAATAGAAGGGGAGGGGGGGGGGGGGCACGCCTCCTAATTAGAAGGTGCTTTCGACTGGTAGACTGAGATGCGCGAGGTCATGATAGCCTTTCCCTCCCTCTCTCTCCTCAGATCTCCTCCTCTGATAAACGAAGGAGAGAGAGAGGAGTGGAGGAGAAGTAGAGAGTGAGGAATTCACTTTCTATCACAATCAGATAACATCAACGGATTGCTACCGTTTACGATTCCTTACAGATAACCAGTAAGCAAAATTATTTATACTCTTCAATACTTTAACACGTTATCACAAAATGAAAATATCACAGAATGAAAATATTAAGTGTATGGCAATGGCGGTGATATTTACAGAACGATACATGCATAAACTCAAGAGATGTTCATGCACGGGAAAGCACACGAAATTACTAAATACCCGAGAAACTAACTTTACAAAATATTTGTCAATGAATCAATAATATTCTTTCTATTAACAATGGAACTCGAAGCGATCAATCCAATGTCTTTGATCATTCTCAATCCAGCAACCTGCGATTATTAATTATTCGGGAATTCAGAAGTGACAGTCCACCTCAGCTCTAGTGACTCCTCCCACTACAAATACCGCCGTTGATCCCTTCTCTTCTGATCTCTCTCCATTTGACCGCTCTAATGCAGTGTTCCCTAAACGAAGGAGTTGTGAATATTGTTGATGAACAATACGAATCAGGAGGATTTAATTAGGGGAAGCAAATACCTTTTGGAGTATTCCATCCGACCCACTTAATCTTGACTCCTTCTTCAATCATTCTCACTATCAGGGACGAATATATATCGTAGGCATAGGCAGAGTCAGATGGATTCTGCAACAATTAGATGACAGATGAATATTGTGAGACCAATTTCACTCACAATTGTCTCGACTTCATCTGGCATTAGTTTGTACTCTTTCTTATGTTGGGAGAACAGCATTGTTGGATAAAATGGTTGGAATCTGAAAATACCATTTGATGACAACATCAACAAGAAATATAAAAAAAAACCTGGCACCAGCCTTCTCTCTTATTAGTCCAATCTTCTGCATTTTCACGAATTTACAGAGAGCATCCACTCCGAAAGACTGAATAAAGTTATTAGAATCAACAACCAGCTCTCCCTTTGGAAGGCCAGTCCCACCCCACCCCTCTTACTCAACATCTCTCACCTGGAATATCAATTTCCTGTAAGTGAGTAGAACGGAAGTCTTCAATCCCTCAGCAGTAATAGATTGAATGGCAACTAATCGTAGTGCATAATCAAGTGAATCAGCCTTGACGATCACATCTTCCACAAAGGGAATCACCTTATCGGAGGAGGGAGAAGTCAACAATTCTGAAACTATTCCTTTCCTTTCACTAATCTACTTTTTTTAATCGACTTGTTCAATGAATAGAGGGTCTTCATACCATTCTCAATCTGTCTCTCATCATATTTTCGATGCATTGCCGTCATGAGTGACTCGTTCAGATTCATATGCTGTGCGAGCTTACTTTTCCTGAAAAAAACTGCTCTCACAAAATTCTAAAAGCTATTAATAACCTGTGAAGTAAGAGTGGGAGCTTCTTCACGAATAACTGATACTCAGCCAATGACATATTTTCTTGAGTGCGCTACAACAATGAAGAACATAAGGAACAAGTTATCAATTGGGTACTATAAATGGAATTGATAAAGGTACGAACGTTTTCGTCCCTTTTCAAGTCTGCATAAATATCAGACACTTCTCTTCCCAATTGAGCTATATGGAAATGCTTCAATCGATGGAAGATTTCATCATTCACAGCCACATCTTTCCAAACATCCTGCACTTTTTAATAAAATTTTCAGATGAAAGCGGCGTATACAACTAACCGGTGCATTCTCTCTTCCGGATTCTTCCTTTTTCGGCTTATTTTCGTATTCGCTTTCGCGGATCTACAAATTATCAATCCATGATTCAAACAGTGGAAAATACATTCCCCCGTAAGAATCCTAACAAAACTCCCTCCTAAATTCCACTGTTAACCAACCTTGATAGAGTCTTTGATTCCAATTCCATACACATCATCCAGCATGGCAGCATACGTGTGAGGAGTGAGGAAAGGAGCGAGGGGATCAATCCATCTATCGATCAATACAAGTCTAGTCACATTCAGTCCGATTGCGGGAGGAATAGAGGACTCAAGAGGACTCGCAGATGATTCATTCTAAAATTGAAATTAATCAGTGTATATAAGGCAAGAAAATATAAAGGCATGATGAAAAAGAAAACGATTAACTCACATTATCTCTCATCTTCACCAACATATTAGCGATATCCTTCGACCAGTTTCCCTGAATGAATCCAGCTGTGCTATGCAGGAAGGCGTCGCTTACCTTTGTATGTAACACGAAAGGCCGTCCCACCATCCTCTCCAATTCGAATAGAGCACATGCACATCTGTGCAGCACCGTCCAATCACCTATTAAATACTATGCCTACCATCTATCTGAAGTGGATAGACTCACCATTGAGAAGTAATCTGGATGGAAGGGTTGGTTCACCGAGTGAGATGATATCTCCTTCAGAAGGAAGCCATGATAGAGGAAGGGCTTGCACTGACTCCAGTTTCTCCCAGATCTGAGCATCGCACTCTTCTCAATCCATCAAATTTAATTCACAGCTCACATTCTTCTGGTCTTTCAATTTCTGTCTAGCAGCGTACCATTCCTCGGGAATGAAGAATACGTGATTGTACGAATTCTGCAAGTTTGAAAGTAAACAAATTATTAATTTACGGTATTATTGTGACGTTCGAATAGGGCTCAAAAGCTTTTCTCAGGTTCGAATAGCTCAACGGTAATGGAAGATACGAGATATAACAAAACAAAGATCACTCACGGCATTATTAACTTCTTGGAGATATTCAATAAGCTTGTTAGCTTCAGTCATACTCTTTTCGACGAAGAAGAGAACATTGGGCGAGGTAGTCGGATGCTTATTGTCTATGATCTTTAATAGGGTATGGTCAAGTATCAAGTAAAGTGGAAATCTTACATGGTTGTTCACAACTCCGCGCTCCTTCAATTCTGTACCAGTAGCGAAAACGTTCAATCTCAGCATTAACTTCTCACTCCATACGATTGTCTTGTTACCTAAACTATCATGATAATGCCAACACACTGGTTTAGGGAGAAAAGGAGAACGGAACCTTCAATAGAATCGAGCGTGCTGAAGAGAAGTCTCCGATTGTATGATCTGACTGCTCTAACCTGGAAAAATGGTTTAATCGAAACGAGAGGAGTGCTAAGTGTACCTGACTAGTCCATCCTTCTTCTACGTCAGTTTTGTAAGGCCGCGTAGCGGAAGGATCAGAGCTTCCAGGGGAAACTAACGTCATCCGGGTGGGAGGAAAACTTTGAAGTCTAGCCCCCAGCAAACTCTGCAATCAAGCATGCAAATTACACATGTATATCATCAGCGAAGCATTCAATATAAATGAAACGCTAATTAAAAACACATCTATATTCAGTAATCAGTAAAAACAAGGTAATTTGCAAAATGGCTTGATTTTGAAAAGAGGTGGAGCTAAAAAGTGCGCGACACGGAACAGACTGAACGGAACGTTTTATTACAAACTATTGAGACCACTTATTAACTATTTGCGAATTTACACCACTCTCAATTATTCTGCATAACGACAATGCCTGCAAAAAATAACATTCTCGTAAAAACAGTGAGTTTTCACTTGATGAACAGCTTGGAATTTAATACTCATATTCATAATCGCGCTAAACACATCTTTACAGCTAAATGGGTTGAATAACTGGATGCTAGTGTGGACAGGATTGGGAATTCTCGTGTCTGTGTACGCATTATACATTGAGACAAAGTTCGAAATGAATCCAGAGTCAGTTTGCAGATTCGATCAATCGAGATTCGTAAACAATAAACTACTCTTTTTGCAGATATGTGGCCGCATGTGACATCAATAGCATCATTTCGTGTACTAAAGTACTCGATTCGCGATTTGCAAAGGGATTCGGATTGGTTGCACCCTTACTTGGAGAAGAATCCGTGTTGAATCAGGTAGGCCATTCTTCCAGTTCTGATCTACATACCGTACTCTTCACAGAAGAATGCTCTCTATGGACTAATAGTATACTTTATTCTCTCAATTCTGTCTCGATCTTCTTCTCATTCCTCCATCCGACTCTCTCAATACATTGTGTATGGCATCACTGTAGGTGAGATGACTACTCTAATTCTATCATTCCCTTCCCATGTGATTCTTCCTCTTCTTCAGGATCAATCTATCTCTTCGCAATCCTCCTTCATCTTCGTGCCGTTTGTCTCGTCTGTTACTGCACTTACTTCGTCAATATTGGAATCTTCGTGAATGCGAGAAGAAGAGTCTTCACTCTCGATCAAATTGTTCTATCGGAAAGCAACAATAGGAAGAGTAAATAGTTGATAGATACATAGTTATAAAGATTGGTAAAAAGATTATGTATTCCACTTGTTATGTCTACAGTTGTATGCCTCAGTTGCCCATATCCGCCATTCCATGTGATTACGAGATATAATAAATGTATTTATGCACATGCTCTATTCCTGAAAGTATACACACGCATGTATTCAACGATACCGGCCGCAAATTCCCACAAGATGAAATGCAGTTTAGATGACAAGAGAAGTAAATGGTCTAAATGTGCTTGTGCTTCTATTCCGAGAGACTCGACTCCACTTCCCCCTCTCCCCCCCCCCCCCTCTTCTCCTCCCCTTCACTCCCTTACATCACATTCCCATCACCTGCTTAATCTCTCAACTTTCTGTTCTTATCAGTGGAAGTCTGCTAATATTCACGTAATCTTGCAGAGATCATCGATGAGAGTGATAGGATCAACTGAAGAATGCTCAAGAATACTGTAATTATCGATTAAATAAGACCATAGGAAACAAGGAAGAGCGTCCATTGAACCTACAACAGCATGAACAAAATGGTCGAACATCTTCAGTGATCTGTAAATGAATCTTGGTCTATAATTATTCACAATTAAGACACCAGGAAATCAATTACAGCCGTTTTTCATCTACATGATTGAAATTGATTGTGAAACAAATGAATTGTAGCACCAAGACAGGACAGATCTTGAAGAAAAGGTAGGATAGATCTGGATCAAGATGAAAGTTCAACGACGAAAGGGATGATTATTGATAAGCAGAAGGTACCTCTCCAATCACTATAAAGGAGAGTGCTCTACACAGGGGTCTCATTCTCTCTTTATCACAAGACAATCCCAACACATTCCCACTATCTGGTCATCCCTTCTATTGCTTCCAATTATTTTCTGCCTTTTCTTCTTCATTATCTTCAAACGGCTTGCATCGTATCTGATGAACTCATTTCCTCGTTCCAGTCATCTTCATCAATGACAGCAGACGCGTGGGATATCAAGGAGAAGCATGCGGAAGAATGTCTTCCTGGAACGAAGGCCGTTCGTCTTCAATGATCTCTTCACCCTTCAACTTCCTCCTTTCAGAGTTTCAGCAACATGACAGAGACAGAAGCAGAAGACGATGACCGGAGTGGAGAGGAGATCAGTCTCGTCGAGATTCCTGATACTGAAGATGTTCGTTTGTCCTCATCTTTCAGTAACCATCGTTCTTCTCTCAGAAATGCATTGATTTCCACAAGTTGTGGTTGTTCACTGGTCCTGGATTCCTGATGTCCATTGCCTATCTCGACCCTGGAAATATCGAATCTGATCTACAGTCTGGAGTGATGGCACAATATAAGGTACCGCGGTTTTACTCTTTATGAGAAGTACCTTAGCCCTACTGTATTTCCCTTCAATCGATTTTCTCTCAGCTCATCTGGGTTCTTCTTCTATCTCACATCCTCGGTCTCATTCTTCAACGAATCTCAGCTCGAGTTGGAGTTGTCTCTGGAAAGGATATGGCTCAAGTACGATGATTGCTTAGTTATGATGCAACGATGACTCTTCTCAGATTGCTCATGAATACTATCCTCGAGTCCCTCGCATCATCCTATGGATCATGATTGAGGTATACTCAAGATTAACTCACTCATTAGATTCAATCTCTGAAATGCAGATTGCCATTGTCGGTAGTGACATGCAAGAAGTTATTGGAACCGCAACCTCAATTTATCTTCTCACCAATGGAATGTTAGTTTGACCTACCAATTCAATCGATTCACTTCTATCTCTACAGTATTCCTCTCTGGGCTGGAGTACTCCTCACTATTCTGGACACTTTCTCTTTCATGTTCCTTGAGAAGTGTGGAATCCGAAAGTTCGAGGTGAATCGAATCGATTGAGTACGGTAATGAATAATTGATTGACAGGTTTTCTTCTGTTTGCTAATCGCAGTGATGGCTGGTACCTTCGGATATCAATTCTTCGTCTCTGCTCCTGACGCTGTGAGTGGAGTAGTGATGATGCAATCTCTGAATCTCTCTTCTTCCAGGGTCTTCTCTTCGAAGGAATGTTCCTTCCTTGGTGTGAAGGATGCGGACAACAGCAACTACTTCAGGTATCGTCTCCAATCATCTCTTAAATCAATCGATAATTGCAGGCAGTATCCATCGTGGGAGCGGTCATCATGCCTCACAATCTGTATCTCCATTCTGCTCTCGTCAAGGTTCGATCCGCTTACTCTGATTGGATTGTACGATATGAACTGATAAGAAATGACGCTTTCAGAGTCGAAAGATCGACCGAACCAAGAGAAATCGCGTCTCGGAAGCTAACAAGTGAGAGTTGGGGAAGTGAATGAGAGATTGATCTTTGATCTTTGCAGATACTACTTCATGGAATCGACCATCGCTCTTTTCTGTTCCTTCGTTATCAATGTGCTGGTCATGTCTGTCTTCGCTCAGTCCTTCTTCGGCAAGACTAATAACCAAGTGGTAAGGACGTCAAGCACCTGCTTCCGTGGCGCAATCGGCAGCGCGTTCGGCTGTTAACCGAAAGGTCGGTGGTTCGTACCCACCCGGGAGCGCACATTTTGCAGCGTGACGCTTGCTACAACAATACTAATGGAATGCCCGATTTCTACAAAGATGTCTTCCCTCCCAACGATCAACTGGCAGAATCTGACATCTACGAGGCTGGAGTATTCCTTGGGTTTGTGAAAGAGAATGAGCTGTTCGCAAAGACCTATTCCAGTTGCACATTCGGTGCTGCTTCTCTCTACATTTGGGCAGTTGGAATTCTTGCTGCTGGTCAGAGTTCCACTATGACTGGTGAGAATACTATATGCATTGCATGAATAATAAATCAATGTTTTACAGGAACTTACGCGGGTCAGTTTGCCATGGAAGGATTCATTCAGATTTCGCTTCCCAGATGGAAGAGAATCCTCATCACTCGGTATATCACTCTTCCCGTATCCTTCCTCACATCATTCCTTTAGATCTCTTGCCATCGCTCCTACTCTCATCGTTACAATCTTCGCTGATGTACCGTACTCATTCCATTGTACTCCTACAGTAATCCATCTCAGGGAATCGAATCTCTCTCTGGATTGAATGATCTTCTCAACTGTATCATGATGCTCCAACTTCCGTTCGCTCTTCTACCAGTCATCACTTTCATCTCCGATCGTAGATTGATGGGTGAATTCAGAGCCAGTCTGTACGTTTACATCCTTCTCACTCATCTCATTCTATTCTATTCAGTCCCCTCAAGATCTTCTCCATTATATGTTCTCTCGGAGTAGTAGCCATCAATCTATTTTTCGTCTATTCATATGTCAATGATTCCGTCGGATTCACAGCCATTACTATTCCGATAGTTGCTGTATTCGGAATCTTTTATCTACTCTACATCGCATATCTCGTAAGGCGCTAATGTCAACTTGTAGTAGGCGAATCAAGGTTCATGTATCATTGCTCCAATTTCAGTTCGTGTATGCCTTCATTGGAGGTGGTCTATTCATGCCTTCTGATGACTCGGTATGCTACCAGTTCCCCATCCGCTTTTTCAAAGACTCTTCCCTCATCAATTTTACCAATTTCAGAAGTTCTTCCCTCCTCCTAACTACAGCATTTTTAATCTTCCCTGGGAAGAGGAACATCAGTACAAGATCAATAGCTTCTAATTTTGTCATAATTATACTTTAATGAATCAAAAACGGTGTATGTTATTAGTAAATATATTCCTCAAAAAGAATAAATATATTTTCCAAGTTGTAAAGTCCCCAATATGCTTGTAATTTGACTACACTTAGACTAGAAATACTTCAACAAATCCAGAACATTTTTTTTAAAAATTGATAATACCGATTTTGAATTGTCATAAACAATAGTAGCCATTATTTGAAAGATATTATTCAGAACAATCTTAAACAATAACAATTCTACACTATACAACGACTAATAAACCCCTTGAGAAGGGAGAGATCGAAGATCAGGTCCATGATCGAGTGGTATCGATATAATCTCCATCGGGAGCAACGTAACCTTTGACAGGTGGATAGAGAGCGGGACCATTCGAACGGACAGGCAGATTACCGTCTGGTTGCACTGCCTGCAATCAAATGCCATCCGTTTCCACTAATACTACAGAGTTGAGAATGAAATTTTGTCAATTAGCGGCATAGCTATACCCCAACACCCGGTTTCCATACCGAAATAGATAAGAGAAGGGAGGGTAGTGCCATCGTATACCCATAACAATGCCGAAACATAGAAGAGGAGAACTTTCCTTGTTCTGCATGCTCTCTCGCAAGAACAATCGGTTTCCTCCTCTATTACGACATCAAAAGATTATTTCGATACCGAAACCCTCTCCTTCCATTTCAGCATCGTGATTCCGATATCTTTTTGTCAACCCTATTGTTAATGAATGCTTGATCGATCAGAAATGAATACCTTCTCCCAAAGAACGGGATCGATCTTCTTGAGTTCAGAAAGAGCTTTGGACTGCATTGTTATCGCTTCGCGGATCCATTGATCATCAAGTCGTTGCAAGGCATTGCGAGATCGAGTGTAGGCCTGGAAGAGTAACGCTACCGTCGAGATCAGTATGGGTATGAGAATATTGAAAAGAACGAATGCTCTTGGAGAGATAGAAAAAATTCAAGACTTTTTCGTAATCGGCTAAGGAGAGTTGGCTCAAAAATAAAGAGAAGAGATAGGGCCCACAGAGGTAGCACCAACAAATGATTCATAATGAGATGGACCTTGAGAGCGACTGCATATTCATCTTGCTCTTCTTCTGTGTATACAACAGCCTCGCGACGACGTTCACTAAAGAGAATCAGTTTATGGAATTCGAGATTTAGGTGGGCCTCACTTGATATTTTTAGATGATCTCACGTCAAGAGCCATTTCATCGATGGGCTTAGGCTTCTTGCTGTGTTTTTGCATTGATCGAATCTCCTTTTCTAATCTCTTTCGACGACGAGTCTCGCGCTGTTTTGCAACCTACAACACGACCACTGTCTTGAGCATTGTACGCACAATAGTTTAACTAATTCAGCCATTGACCTACCTCCGGGTCCATCTTCTTTTGCTTCTTCATGAAAACTGAAGAATTGACTGCACCCGATACATGAATCGGTCGAACCGATAAAGATTTCAGTCCTCGAATAACTGATAACATCTTCAAAGGGATAGATTGATTAATACATTAATAATTAAACAATTTAAATAGTGGAAAACACATTAAACGCGACGCGTGTACAGAGTGTCAGACAAATTGGATTCGTGTCAAACTTATCACTTTCTGTTTGGATTCGTATATCTAACGATACATAAAACATTCACCTATAATTTCGAGGTCGGAATATGCAGATATCGGGGAAGTGTTTTTAAACACACTAACATAAGCGGTTACATGGATCATAAGCCTTTTAAAATCGTTTGAAAATATGCGGCTATACAGTAAGCGCGTCCCCTCCCCTGCCTCAATCCGCGTGCTAGCATTTGCGCCTCAAGACTTCCCGTTTTTACCATTAAATTCAGTGTTTATCGATCTATTGTTTTTCGTGCTGTGATAATCGTCTAAATGCACTCAGGAACCACGCGCCATCAGTTTGAATCCTCAGACAACAATGAGCAGCGATCGCCCAAGCCGCAAAGAGAGTCCGCGAAAAGCGAAGGACGAAGAAAATGATAAAAATGCGAAAAATGAAGAAGCTGTTGAACAAGACGATTCGACCATTGGTACACCCGACAGAGCAGCTAGTGAGACAACAGGTAATTTGAACTTCCCTCGAGTTCAAAATATTCGTACACGAGCTCGCCTCGGAATAATTTGGTCCGTGCCGTTCTGTCGCTAGAGCCAATAAGATGTTCAATTCACAGGCAAAAGAGGTCCGGGTCGTCCTCGGAAAACCTCGTTTACGAGTCCAACACCAGACTCGAACGTCGCTGATGAGAGCTCGACGTCAGAAGGCCGACGATCCACTCGAATTCGATCTACTCGCGGAGGTTATGCTCACCATGATCAGTACGTTCCCAATTATTATTAATGGAAGTGAATTAGTGTTTAGAACTTACGACGCCTCGTCGGGACAATGGAGATGTCTTGTCCCTGGATGTACCTGGTTGTCAGATTCAAGAGCTGCGCGTAGTTTCCATCTCAGAACCGACCATCCACAGTATAAGGTTCACTTATCGTTGTCTTGGCCAGACTATTACATCAATTGCATTCTAGGGTTTCGGAGAATTCGTTCCAGTGGCAGTCGATCATTCGGAAGAGGTTGCTGCCAGGAGAAATGCCAGAAATGTAAGTGGCTCTAAGCATGGGTCTTGATGAATCACAAAGACGTGTGGAAAACTTGAACAAATAGTAGTGCGTAGCCAATAAAGTCAATCAATCGATCTGCTTTTCTAACTCGCTTGAAATTTGAGCAACTTTTTTCTCCATACCTTTTACCGTTTTGTACGAATTTGTCTCATCTGTGATTAGTAGCTTCAAATCTCAGAGTATGGTCATGGCGAAAGAAGAAGGAGAAGAAGAAGAAGAAGAAGTACTAGAAGAAGAAGATCGCGAACATATAGAAGAGCACGTAAGATTCATTTTTGACACTCAATTTACTACAACGATCGCTTGAACATGCAGAGATAATGGTTCTGCTTTAGTATCAGCACCTGATTGATGGAGAGGAATTAGTGGAGGATGTCGATATTGATAGTGAGGGAGAAGAGGAAATAGAAGAGATTATCGATCCATCGTATGAAAGGGTGAGCTCTTATCACTTTGATGGATAAAACGATCAGACGTTCATAAATCAGTATTCCCACTTTCATTATATCGATAAAATATGTTCTAGAGTGATATAGAAGAGGACATGATCGCGATGCGAGAAGAAGAAGCGAGAATGGATAATGCAAGAAATACTCCAGGAAAGAGAGGAAGAGGAAGGCCCAGGAAGGGAGAATTTGATGTCAGTATTTTATCTATTCAATAATATTGCATTTACATGTATACAAAATGGATCATATACATATACTGAATATACGTGAATCGTTGAATATTCCATGTATTATGGTATATTTTAGCCTCCCGGTCCCAATTCCCGCCTTCGTATCTCTGATCCGAAGGGTCGTTATCCGTGTTACGTGGAAGGATGCGAGTGGAAGGGACAGTACAGAAGTGTGAGATCCGCCCATATGAAGCACATGCACAGAGTCAGTTCTAGTTGTTGAGATTTTCCATTCTTATTTGTTATCTTGTTTTGTCTTGAGTCTTGATTGTTTTGAAGATTAGCTTGAAGAGGCACGATTGAATTGAGGTGTATGTGAATATTTGCAGGATTGGGTTCGTCCTCCCTCATTCACTCTACTTCGAGTATCGAGAGACGGAGATCTAATCACTCCTCTCTCTCAAGAGAGTGAACCTTCCAAGTATAGTTGTCTCGTCGAAGGATGTCCATGGAAGGGAAATTACAAGTACGGTACTTCCTTCTGAATCTATTGGATTCAGTACAGCATTGTTATCATTAGTAAGTACTGCAGGGCGTCTCGAATGGCTCACATCCGTAATCATCATAAGGATATCGAATTACCCTCGAGGAAGACACAATCAGTCAGTTGTCATTTGATACCATTGTTGTTTAACTATTCTCATTTAGCCTATTCAGGGCGGATACGTAGCCAATGGTAAATATGCGTGTCACGATCCAAACTGTTCATGGAGAGGATCATCCAGATCAACTCGATCCAATCACATGAAGAAAGTACACTGCAACTTCGTTAATACTGTCTATGCTGCGAGAAGTGTGAGTGCCAATTTGCCGCTCCTCCCTTCTATCTCCTCCCTCCCCCTCTATTCTCTCATTCCTGCAGGTTCCTTGCTGTGATTGTGGAGTCGGCCTCCAGTCTCACAAGAATTTCGTAGACCATATGGTGTGTGATCACGGAGTGGGAGGAATCGTCCAAAGGGAGTTCAGTGATCCCCAAAACTATGAGGTACGCTAGAAGATAGAAAGAGAGGGAGAATGAAATTGGTTGCAGGAGTGGTTCGATGCAGTGCAAGAGTCATTCTCCATCGACTTCATCAAGAAGATGGGAGTGAAACAAACTTCGCAGTATCAAGTGAGGAGAGATTCACTCTTCACTGAATAAGGGAAAGCTTGCAGGTGTTGTATCTCTACTGTGCGAAGGGTGGAGGATACAGAGATCCGAGGTTCCATCGATACAACAAGAATGCCATTACTCCCGTCAGGTGAGCCCCCCCCCCCCCC
>LS511246.1:484279-494739 GCA_900490845.1 Pristionchus japonicus | reverse complement strand
CCTCCTCCTCTCCTACCGTAATCTCCATTCAGTCGGAGGAGCAATTCGAGTCGGATGGATGCGACAACTGCGAGCGTGCACTGCAAATGAAGGGAGATCCCGAGAAGGTCGAGGAGTGCACGAGGTATACGGTAGTCGAGTGAGAGCACGACGTCTATCTTTCGTCGTTGCAGTCAAAACTTCGATGGAATGATCGCAGCGATGAGTCCAGAGGATTCGTGGGTGTGTAAATGGCAGGTGAGTGGATGGTCTATCTCCTCTCTTCATTTCCTTCTCCCGTTCAGAAGATTCAACGAAAGGCTCGTGGAATGTATGCCATCTCCGTCTCTGGCTCACTCAGTCCTTCCATTGTTGCTGATCTCAAGGCTATGGGAATCAAGTACAAACCCAATATGAGAGATACTGCTGAGAAGAATTGATCATACCTTTGTACCAAGTCATTACTAATTCTGCATTGATTTATTGTTTTCGATCTCGTACAAGGGTGGTGTGAATGAATGCCGATCATGTTGTTCAACAATGTTGTGTATACGCTTCTATCAATCATAAATTATTTATTTTTCCAATCACCATAAGAACTTTAATGAATCAACATCCAATGTATTATAAATCAAACAATCGATATCGACGAGATAACTATTATATAAAACGGCATTACTATTTCTCAGTCTTCACCGTATCTTCTCCTTCATCATAATCATCTTCACCACTTTCATTCTCTCCTCCTTCCTCTTCTTCATCCACTTCATTCTCAATCTCCATCTCCATCTCGATTCCTTCTCCTTCCTCGTCCTTTATCTCTTTCTCGTCTGCTTCTTCCTTCTCACTGCCTGATCCTTCTGAAATATTGAATAGTTGCATATGAAAACAACATCAAATCAATTCATCGATGAGTCAGTCCAAAGTATTAGCGTGACTACTCCTCACCTCCTTCCTCTTCTTCTCTCTCTTCGTCGTCTTCCTCGATCTCCTTCTTAATCACTTTCTCATCTCTCTCTTCTCCTTCCTCTTCTTCTCCCTCTGCATCTTCCATCTTCATGTCTTCCACCTGCAATTAACATTTCATTATTCCATCCACCCACTCAATTTCTTCGTGCATTCAATCGCTTGCATTTCCATCTCTCATACCTTTTCATCTTCATTCTCATCAGAGTCGATATTCTCTTCTTCCTCCTCCTTAATTCTCTTCTTCTTGCTGCTCTCTCCATTCAGATGAGCGATCAATTCTGAAAATCATTTGTTTTCTAAGGTGAGCATAATCTATTCTTGTTGATTTTCGAAAGCCTAAAAAGCGTACGCTACAATACCAACAACACCTTCGACTAATCACTCACCCTTGGCTGGATTGAATACTCCTGCAGTGTTCTGTTCACAAACTCTGCACTTCTTACTCTTCTTGAAGGCAACGATGGCGCATCTTTCACAGAAGTAGTGCTTGCATCTGATAGAGATTCCATTATTACCACCTTCCTCTACGATATCAAACTCGATGAGAATGATTGATACTCATAATGACATACCTAGTGACGACAGGCATCTTGAATTCCTCTCTGCAGATGGGACATCTCTCGGGGAAGGATTCCTCCTCGTCTGAGATCTCGTAGTTCTGCTCTGGCTCTGCCATCCCTCTGCAATTCCGTACCATTCATGCGCGAACTCGTCGAATTCAAAATTGAATACCACTGCTAACAAATGAGAAGATACTACTAAACAACTACGGCAATGTAAACTGAACATACTGTTCGAAGTCTCTCTCCAACTCCCATCCATGCTTGTAGTCACCACGGTCGTGCATGAATTTACACGAATCTGCAAAGATGTCAGTTTATATGAATGCAATATCTTTGTTCTTTACTTCATTCTTCTATAAGGCCAATACATCGGGAGATAATAGAGAAGTGAGCATACCTCCGAAGGTACAGAATCCGGTCTCCTTGTAGTCCTTGCAGATATCGGGGGCGAAGTCCCATCGGACAGTCTGACGAAGGAATTGAGGAGCACGGACGGGGCCGAGACGGACTGTCCCAGAACCTGCGTTGCCTGCAATCGAGAGATGAGAGAAGATCTAATCAAGTGATCTCACCCTTGGCTGAATCAGCAGCCTTCTTAGCTCCATACATTGCGAGACCACGATAGAGAGTGCGACCAGACTGCGAATCCATTGATTACATCATTTATCTTCCCCAATCAACTTACTTCATCAGTCTCTCGAGCGCCATCGCCTTCTTCTCCCTTCTCCAATTCCTTTTGGACTCTTTCGAATTGTGTCCTTGCATCCCTGTCTCGTTCCGTGTCGATATCCAGAGTCGCAGTCGCACCCTCAAATTGTTGCCATGATTTCTTGTTAATGAGATGAGTGTCCTTCACATACCATATCCTTCGGTCCAGCAGGCATTGCGTGTCCTGATGCCTTGAATGCAAATTCGTCGTTTCTCTCGTCATCAGAAGATGAGGAGGACGAGTTTCGAACTCTCTTCGTCCCATCTTCTTTCTTTGTCTGAAGAGTATCATTTAGTTAAAATCTATATACGAAGGGTATCCAACATACCGATTGAACCATGGGATTCTTCCTTCGTCGTTTGGCAAGAGACTCTTTCACAACCTGGAAGGAAGGTGCTCAATCCCAATCTACCGTATCTCTACCGTACCTCTCCATCATCACTGCTTCCCTCTCCACTGCTTGGTTCCTTCCTCTGTCTTGCAGCTTGAGCTCTCTTTGCTCCTGGCTTTCGAAACATCTTCGAAGAACGGGAAGAAACTGAAATGGTTTTATCTACCACATGACCTATTTACAACACGCAACATATCGATACACGCGAAAAGCGAAGATGAACAAATCAATAGATATTGAGTTGAGAGAAGGATCGGAGTCTATCGTGATTAGGGACTGAATCAATGTGCTTCTCTTTCGGGTCAAAGAGGAGAGCACGTGCACCAATTGATTTCGCTGCTCTGAAAGATGACCATCAATCGATGAAAAATATCTACAGTATACCTAAAATCCTTCTCGAGATCATCGCCTATGTGAAGAAGTGTTGACGAGTCTTTGAGGGAAAAGTGCCGAAGTACAGCATCGAATACTCGGCGATCCGGTTTCTCGATACCAAGCTATAGATGAGGATTACATCCATGATCTACCGACCGAATACTGTACCTCTCCGCTGAGCACAACCATCTGGAAATGGTCTAACAGTCCCATCGACGAAAGAATGGACTTGAGACGATGATCGAAATTGGAAACGACGCAAAGTGCGATTCCTTTTAGACGAAGACGAGAGAGAACTGATGGTGTCTGTGAGAGATCAGAAGGGATAGATGAGAGAATGTCTCGGACGAACCTCTTCATCCACTAACTCCCACGCTTCTGCGTCAGCGTAATGATCGTACAGCTCATTCGATATCTGAACCTATCGATTGAGATAGGACAGGACACGATGGATAACCTTGGATGCGATATCAGGAGAGAGGGGGCCACTTCCTGCCTTCTCGAATGCATTCACAATAAGAGAAGACCACCAACTACGAGGGCCTTCCTTATTGAAACCGTAGCATGGAGAACTTGCGCTCAGGGATTTGAACAGAGAGGGGAAAACAGAGTTGAGGGTGGATTCGTCAACGATCACATTATGAGAACGAGCAAATTGGGAATACAATTGAGAAACTGGGACTCGAGGTTTAATAATCGTGTTCATAGCATCAAGAGATAGCACTTGGACCACTGATGGTACCCGAGGAAATGTCATGGTAGGCGAAATTACGCTGACTAGAAAGCAACAATAAACGAGGAAAGGATAGAACAATTATTTGCAAAATAATTCGAAAAACAAAAACACACACAGAACTAGGACCGGCTTTTAGACCGTTTAGTATTTCTCCTCATAGGCCCATGTATCGCTGTGACAGCCAAATTTATTTTTAGAGCTCCGATTTAATCGCGATTTCTATCGTTAGAAATAATATTGTGGCTATGTCTGACAGCAATCGCAATCGCAGCATTCACCTTATAATCTTTTTGTGACGCATTTCTTCTTCCTCATGTGCGTTTGATTTTGTTGTTCACGTCGCTCTTTCAGGTCGTCATGATCATTCCTCGGATAGACGAATTGAAACAGATTCTTAATGGTCACCACATCTTCAATATTCTCCTGTCTTTGGCGTTCATCGTAGCAAGAGGAACTGCTCTCTGCCCCTACGTCTTCTGGTTCAGTTATACATGCGAAGTAGACTCGGTCAGTTTGATCCAGATAATTATCATTTTTCACATCCAGATAATAATTACCATTGAATACGATTACATTTCCATAGCATTCAAGACTCATACGACCTTGCAATCGTAATTCCAGAGAGAACGAGAGATTCTGATGTTCCTTGCAGTAATAATCGTATGGAAGGGTAGAAAGGTACTTTTGATATACCGTAAAAATTTTATTCTCAATTCTCTTAGGCTTCAAATTATCTTCACTATCTGTCAACAGTGTATATGTTCTCTAAACTGGCAAATCTCGTTCTCTTCTTCCGTGCTGATCTCATCCTCGGATGCATCTACTCTCTTTTCGCTATCCGTCAGTTTTTTTTCTCATGGTGCATTATTATTGATTCACGTTTTCAGTTCAAATGGTCATCTTTCCCGAGCCAGTGTATAATGGACCCGAGAACGTGACTTACTTCCAGGGAGCAGAGCTATATGTAAGCATTACCTTTTCTTTCAGCATTTTAGCATTCGTCATCAGAAAAGTAAAGTGGTGCATATCAGTGATTTCAACTTATTTTCAGGAGGAACTCACGAAGAAGAATGGCACAACGTGGATAATTGAATTCTACGCTTCTTGGTCTCCCGAATGCCGCCATATTCAACCAGTATTCGCAAAACTCAGCGAAAAGTCAGTTTTAATAGATGCCTGCCTTTATTCTGTTATGAAAACTACAGGGTGTCCCAAAATTATGGTGACAAGCTCTTTATTGAATATCTCGCGAACCGTTCTGAGCTACATGCCCCAGTCTCTACTGTACACTACTGTGTATCAGTGCTGTAAACTTTGAGCATCTGGTCAACATCAACGAACGTTGACTGATAGCACCGATTCAATTTCGATTTCGAAAAAAATCACGAGCATAGCAGTGGATTTTCTTAATATGTAGGTTAATTGGAAATCGTGAATTTCATTTGAACTTCTCAATAACTAGCACAACCACAGTCCTTTCTAGTACATGTGTCCAGTTGGGTATTGGTTTCCGATGCAGAGAGAAATAACTCATTGAATTGAATCATAGTTGCGGAAAAATCAAATCCAAAAATATTCAAAATCTCGGAACTCAAGTTCAATGAGACTCCAGTTCAATGTAAACTCATGTAGCGTGAGGTACCTTGAAAAGATAATTTTTGAGAATGTTACTTTGAAGCTACAGTGAGTTTTAACACCTGATCCATGAGGCAAGATTTTGATCAAAATAGGCCAAATTCCGGCCTTTGGAAATTTCTCCTGAGTTCAAAAGAACTGTCATGGCAAACTTCTCTGCATTATTGAATAACACGATGACTGTACTACTAAGGGAAAAAAGGAAATTTGATCTATCTCAATCCATGGTGCTATGTGACATCATACTGTGAAAGTAAAAAATAGCGCGCCGTTATTCAGAATTTTTTTCAAAAATTGTCCTGAAGTTTTAACTGAAATCAAAATTGAATTGCTATGGCAATTGAGCGTGTTTATGCATGCACTACCCGGAAAAAATATTATCAATACTACACCGCTGTTAGTTGGTCTACTAGGGTTGCCGGTTCGGTTTCGGTTTCGGGTTTACCGGCCTCTCGTTCTCTCCCGCACGTACGCAAGCGCACGTCCGAGAAGAGGGAGGAGGAGAGATCAAAACCGAAACAAAGCCGACTCGGAGTCGGCTTTGTTTCGGTTTTGATCTCTCCTTCTCTCTCGAAGAGCACGTGCTCGAGTGAGAGGGAAAGAACTAACGGGGGCTCGGTATAACCGAACCCGAACCTGCAACCCTATGGTCTACATTAATTACGAGAATGGAGTGTATCAATCCGGGGATGGGACCACCTTCGCTACATTTATGAGTTCAAAAAAATCATAACCCTCGAACGAAAGGGGTAACAACTCTAACTTTCATAGCATAAGTACCACTATACCTGAGCTACATATGAGAGGAATTAGGGACTGATTGTTCAACGGAGCATCGAGATTTCACTTGTCACCATATTTTTGGGACACCCTGTACATTTCGATAACATATCGTTTTCATTTTCTGCCAGCATTGCTCGTGCTTGTGACCTATTTATTCTCCTTCTTGCCAGGCGGGAAATTGCTAGCATAGCTCAATAGGTAGAGTGCTAGCCTAGCTATCCTTTCCTTACTGGTTCGACCCCCACTGGCGGCCATTTTCTGTTGCTTCATTCTGTCATGAATAAGTGACAAGCCCAAAGCCGCGAAAGGTTTCCAATCCGAGTACTGCCGGCGAAATCCGATGATTAGCTGGAATTTATCGGAATGGACATTTTTCTCTTTTACAACAATTCCATTTAGACTCTCCCTTCCGAACGTGAAGTTCGGTAAATTGGATCTGGGAAGATGGCCGAACGAGGCGAATAAATTCTATGTGAATGCTGCTGCGACGAGTAGACAATTGCCTACCATCTGTGTATTCCAAGACGGAAAAGAGGTATGGAGTAGAGAGAGAGCGCGAGGGGGGGGGAGTGATTGATCAAGTACTTAGAGGGAGATTACAGGTGGTTCGTCGTCCCGTAGTCAAGAATCAGAGGGCAGTTCCATTCGTATTCTCAGAGGAGAATTGTATTCGTGAGTTGGGATTGTGGGAGATCCATAGTAAGGCGAAGGATGCGAAGAAGAAGGGAGGAAAGACAGATAAGAAGAATAACTAGAGATCACTCTAATCTCCTCCTTTATCTTTGACTAGTCATGATACACCTTCGACTCATGCTTTTTTGTTGAGTTTTGTCCCATTTCTATAGATCTGTGATTCTAAATCATCTTTAGCATTCAACAAAATTTCAATACGTTTCCAGTGTAATATTTCTCTTGTATGGTGCTAGATTGTAAATGCTTGATAGAAATTTAGACATGTTTATCGTAGTAATTAGATATGCTCTAGATTAATAACAAAGTTGATAAAGCCACATTGATTTCTTTCGAGTAGTAGTCATTGACAATTACAATGGATAATCCTATGAATGGGGAGGTAAATGGGGCGGTCGTTGTGATATACTCGGAGGAGCTTCTACTACTTGAATTGTACGACTCAGTCTGTATGGGGGCCCATTAGGGAATACTGTAGATGTGGGTACTGTGTCTAAATGATTACGGTAAGTAGGAGGTTCATCCAATCGAATTTCGAGATCAGGCATAGTGAATGGTTCCTCCAATCCATCATAATTACCAAGGAGAGGAACTCCCGGTGAGAGGAATCTCCTCGAAGGAGTGATGGTTGGGCTGAGAGATAGACTCATTCGACGTTTCCTTCCTGTGGATGGAGATGGAGTGAGATCTCCCCCTCTATGGTTGGCCATCTCAGACGGAGATACCGTATCCCTCTCGACAAGACCCGATTCTTGGAAGGAAACTGGATGCACTTGCACTGTCTCGTCACATACGGTAACTGAACAGTATTGGTTGGATTATTGTATCTGGGGAATGAACTAACCAGAGACAGGAATCCCTCCTGGACTACGGAAGAGTGCGAACCCTCCAAGAGTATCCTGAATAGATACGAATGAATGGTGGGGGAGAGGACGAGAGCACCTTTCTCACTGGAACGTAGTCCGATGGACCCAAATCTGTCTTCTTCCGAGGAGATGGCGATGATTTGCGACCAGTTATCGATCCACATTCAATCTACAGTATGACTCGAGTAATCCATTCAATGTATGCAGTATACCTCTAATCCTGCAGTCACACTTCCTCTCCGTGAAGGACTGTATTGAGAGAAGGAAGGTCGTCTGATTATCGATTGATTGTCGTGGTAGAGGGGGGATGACCTACCTTGACCCATTAGGAGAATGTGAGTGATGAGAAGTGGATTGACGGCGTGAGGAAGATGGCGAGAGATCGCGCTGGAGACTGTTCGATAGATGGGGAATACAGGTAGGAAATCTTACGTGGATTATCGATTGCCTCCTTGATCCAACTTGTCCAAATGAACCACGTTGAGGAGACGGCTGATGAGAACCTGAATAGAGAGATGGAAGAGAGAAAGGAGCAGAGAGGGACTGACTGGGTGAGAATGAGAGTCGAGATGGAGAAGGAGAGATGATGATAGTGGGAGAAGTGGCTGTGGATGGAGAACCCATTCCCTCCAGTGATGGAGATGGAGAATGAATTGATGCATCTGAATGGAGGAGTAGCGGAGAGAGGAGAGGGGGAAGAGACTGACTCGTAAGTGAAGATGAAGTCGAACTCTTTGGAGTCTTGGAAGTGGAGAATCGAACGAGAGGAGACTTCGATCCAGTTGAGATCACACGGCGACGATGATTCCTCTTTCGAGAAGAACGACTGAAGGAGGTGAACTGAGAAGGAGAAGGGGGAAAGAGACTAACGTCTGAATAGGCTGATTCATAGGAGAAGGAAGGGATGGATTTTGACTCCTTCTATCGGGCATAAGAGGAAGATAATCCATTAGATCAACCTGCAACCAGAATGAATAGAGATGAGATGGTCACTTAGTAAATCTACATTTTTTCTTCTTATTTCACATGATCGAGATATTTCTCAAGTTTAAAAAATCCTCACCTGATGCCTAACAGCAGGAACAATCATGGGTTCTTCCTCGTCTTCTCCATCGATCTAAAGAGATCAAAGATCATTGAAAGGAAGGAAAAGAGTTGTCTCACTTGAATTGCAATTTGAGTGATATTGTTCTTCTGTTGAATATCTCTGAATCTTTCTTCAGTTGTTCTCTTCACTCGATTCAATTCCTCTTCGATCATTCTCTGAATGGAAGACTCATCTCAGAGAAGGAAGGAAGAGGAACCTTCTCTCTCTCAATCTTCATCTCTTCGTGTTGAATGGAACAATAAGAGAAGAAGATCTTCTTCCTATATCTCCAACTGCAGTTGTAGAGAGCAGTGCTGAAATAACAATGACCATTTCTATTCGTTCGTCCGAAAAAGTTCCGTTCCACCTACCGAAATATCCTAGAGTCATTCATGAAGTTGAATACTTGAACAGTCGCCATTCGAAGAAAAATCTTAAAATGCTTTGCTTATCTGGAAATTGTCTGGATTGATTCATAAATCGCGTACTTGTAAAACGAAGAAAACGAGAGATGCGAAGGCGACAATTCGAATGAGAATCGGATTTCGATCTGCATACAGAATCTGAATGATAACTTTTAGATAGTACAGACACTCTTTCGTGTAATCTTAGTAACATTCTGTGCATGAAACTTAGTTCTTTTTTACCGACTCAGTTTGATTTGATTATCGGTGATAGATCTTTCATCGACTAAGAGCGGAAGGGAAAGATGGAAAGTAGGCAATGCAATTATAGAAGGAGTTTTCAACGGAAAAACGTGTTCACTTGTTCATCGAATCCTCCGAAATCAGCAGAAAGAGCGAAAGAAGCGTCGAGAAGAAGAAAAACGCATGTGGTGTACTGAATGGAGCGAAATGATGAAGAGAACGAAAAAAACAAATGAATAACCTGGAATATCAATTGCAAATGGAGAAGTCTGGCCCGACGTTCGACTATTGAGATCACGAAGAGTACCTGGAAGGAAGAAGGAGAGTGAGAGGGGGGGGGGAGGAGGAGGAGAGGGAAGAGGGAAGATGGCCTACCTTGAAGGCGAAAAAGATCGAGAGTTGAAAGAGAGTTACGAAGAGAATAAAGAGTGGAACTCCCTCAATTGATATGATGACGGCGATATTTATAAAACGGAGATAGACAGTGTTTCAACATTTGAGTTTTGATGCAAATTCAGAACAGTGGAAGCAAACCTTCTCGGGATAAGGAGGAAGATATATTGAGAAATGGAGAATATTGAGGGCGAAACAGAATAATCCAAAGAGGCATTCGATAATACAGACAACCAATGCCCTGAGATGCTTCGATTTGGACGGAATAGGCTGGAATAGTTGCTAACCATGAGGGAGTCGCGGGAACACTCTTCAACTTCCAGAACAATGGAATGAAGTATTTCGGATTTGAAGAGTCGAATCTTAGATTCAAACTTTGAAATGAGAATAATATTTGAAATGGTACCGTTCAGCTCCCACCAATTCGTGCACTTCTAATGGAGTATTCAGAGGCCATTTGAATCGCATTTCTGAACCATTTCGAGATCTCGCAAGGACAGTTTGATTCACTCACGGTCTTTGTTTGACAGATTCTTCCACAGAACTCCCCATTCTGAATGCAGATTGTGGCATGTCTGGAATTTCCATTTTCAGTACAATAACGATATTTTCTCTGTTTCTGGTAAAGGGGGGGGGG
>LS511246.1:449133-479837 GCA_900490845.1 Pristionchus japonicus | reverse complement strand
CCCCCCCCCCCGGGAAAGGATTACGGCTGTATGCAAAGAATATGGAATCGAATGAGAGCAAAGAATCTACAGTTTCGGGAACATTTCAAGAATGCTTTCAGATTTCATGACAAAAATTGAAAGCCACATAAAACCCAAAAGGAAAGGTCTCGGCCGGGATCGAACCGGCGACCTTCTGCGTGTGAAGCAGACGTGATAACCACTACACCACGAGACCTCGATATTGAGATTGTTCAGATAGCAACCCAAGAGTAGAATGAAGAGGAACTGTATTCCAGTGACCCAGTGAGTCCAAGTGAGCGGACCCCTCTCAAGTACTTCTAATTGGTCAGTTGAGATCATCTGGATGTTGAGTGGGGGTTGTACCTATTACGTCATTGAAGAAGGAGAGGGGAAGAGGATCCTCAGGGGGATTAGACCATGCTCACCTCTCAAGGGGATATCGGTGTCCCTTCCTGTTTGACAACGGATTATCAGATAGAAAGAGGGAGGCAGCAGATCGGTAGCCCGTCTAGATTCAAACCCCCTCCCCTCTCACTTCCCCCTCTCACTTCCTATTGTTTCCGTTCTCTCTCTCAGACTACTCATTACCGTATTGACGTCCCACTCAAGGGGAAGGGGAGAATGAAAACAGTGCACTCTATTGAAGTGAGAGAGGGAAGGGGGAGGAGAAGAAGGGGTGGGAAGGTGGAGGAGGGGGATACTGTAGAAGGAATGATTCAGACTCATGCACTTTAGACCTCCTTTTCCACTCCGAAAGAACTCTCTTCGATCGAAATGATCTCTAGTGAGTGAGAGAGATGATGGAGAAGGGAGAAAGGAAGGAATTGGTCGAGTTAGACACTTTTCGATGGGGGACATTATAGAGATAAGAGGGGAGATGGGCCATCTGTATCACATTGGAAGAACGATCGAATGATCTGACGCAATCGATGGAATGGAGAAAGCAAGAGTAGTGTAGAGCAGCTACGTGAGATACGATCAGAAAATAAGGATCAGAATTCAATAAAATGAGAATCCACTTTAGTTAGATTTACATATCTCTTTCCAACTTCATTCATCCCCTCTCCTCTCCAATTCCTCCTTCTCTTTCCTCCATTCCTTGCTCTTCTCGTCCTCCTGAGTGGGTGATCTCCTCTACAATTGCGTCCGCCGTCGATATGAGCCGTCAGTTCTCGATCCCCCAACTACCATAATCTCTACCGTGCCCTCTTCAGAAGACGCAGACTCCGCGACGAGCAACGTCTCTACTGGATTATCGAGTGAGAGCTCGAAGGACAAAGATCAAAGGTCAATATTCTCCTTCTCAGTCTCGTCTGCCGTTTCGTCTGCTTCCTCTTCATCCGTTGCTTCGGCCGACTGCCAGACTTGCCCTCCCGATGCGGGACTCACTCCCATGAGGAACAGCTATGCTGCGTGAGTACCGTAGGATGTGGACCACAGATGGTTACGGTTGATCTACTCAACACGATACGGTAAACAAATACGTACCATTCAGATTCTCTATGGCACCTGGCCAATTCCTACACGACGTAACTGGCAATGAGATGACTCTGGATCGATTCGGGAAGCTTCTCTGCACCTCCTCCGTCTATCGCCTCTTCTACTCGTACACTACTATCATCTCGGTGAGAATGAACTGCAAAAGATTTGTTCCGATGCCGGGAATCGAACCCGGGCCTTGCGGGTGAGAGCCGCAAATCATAACCACTAGACTACATCGGATGGTGTTAGCTTCACTAACCGTTCGCACTTTTGTTCCCTATCCATTAGTGCATTTAATTGATCTCTTGCAGAGAGACGCACCTCGCTGCACAACTTCCTTCACTAAAAACGTCCCTCTCAATCGATACTTGGATGTTCCCTGCTTCGAAGACAATCGAATCGTACTCGAGTAAGCAGAGGGATCAAAAAAGGGCACTGAAGCATTGAATACGAATTCAGAGCCTATTCCAATCCCGATTACATTCACGCTAACTTCGTCGATGGATTCCGAAAGACGAAGTTTGGAGTTGAAGTCTGAACCTCAACTGATCTTTGATCTTTCCAGGAAATACATTTGTGCACAGTCGCCTCTTCAGTCTACGATCGATCGATTCTGGGATATGGTGTGGCAGGTTGAAGACGAGAGATCAAAGATCAAAGATCAATCCTTCCATTCAGGAGAAAGTGGTGACCATTGTTGCAATGTACGTGCCCAACTACTACTTTCCTCTCAAGAGCGGCGAGAAATCGACCGTTAGCTCGTTTACCGTAACCCACCAGGTACGGTATTCGGTCGATCGATAATTGATCGCAGCACTCCCCAGGGAACTACGAACGTGCGCGGAGTCTACGATGCTACCGTACTCCTGCTGACTAAGGGATCGGAATCGAGAAGAATCGTCCACTTCGAGTACTTTGATTGGCCGAGAAAGTGCACTCCCAAACAGCCAAGCGAGGTAAAGGATTACGGTAGGACGATCGAGAGCTGAATTGAGCTGATTATCTGCAGGTTCTGGCTCTACTCGCTGATGTTCGATACAACCAGAGTCTGCTGAGAAAGCAGGGAGAGAAGGACAAGTGGTTGAAGGCAGCTGACACGTACGTAATCCGATGTAGTCTAGTGGTTATGATTTGCGGCTCTCACCCGCAAGGCCCGGGTTCGATTCCCGGCATCGGAACAAATCTTTTGCCCACTACAGGACTCCGATCCTCGTTCACTGCAGTACGGGAGCAGGAAGATCTGCTGCTCTGATCGCACTCGATATTCTATGCGAGAAGATGGACAAATCGCACTCTGCAGGGTTACTGTACCTTTAGATAAAATCGATTTATCGATTGATTCTTGCAGTAAATGCATGATCGATGTGGCTGACACTGTGACGAGATTGCGCACCCAGAGATCGATGGCAGTTCAGGTATACGGTAGATCAGAGACGACCAACCGTAATCCATTTCCGCTCAGAAACCCGAGGAGTTCGTATTCCTGAATCTGGTGGCTCTCGAGTACGCTCTACGCAGGAAGTACTTCAGTTCTGAAGATGTCGCCAAGGTTGATCTTTGATCTTTGATCTCTCTTGATCTCTTCTCTTCTCTTCTCAGCTGCACATGTCCAACTACTATCTCTTCCCTGAACCGGAGACTGAGACACCTGAGAATTGAGGAAGAATAGTGTAGAAGAGTGATCGAAGAAGCGACAAGTTGTGTCACTGCCAACTCCCCGTTCTCTCACTCTATAAACATGTCTGGTTGACAGACCATACAATTGCAATGACGTGAGCAAAGTGCATGAAACACATCACTTATCGATTCCCTACTTCTCAAAAAGACAAATTGTTGTACAAGTAGTTTTATCAATCAATTACAATGTACATACAGTGATCAGAGTGATCAGACGACGACACTTGGGTCCCAGCACGACTTGGTAATTTTCTTGATCGATCCGATTTTCTTCATTTCTTCCTCACTCAATTTGACATCCTTCGCCTTCCAATTCTCTTCAATTCTCTCCACTTTCTCAGTCCGAGGAAGGATCGAATATCCCTGAAATAATTAATTACTGCAAAAACTGATTTATCGATTGAACTTGCCTGATTGAGTCCCCAAGCAAGAAGAATCACAGCGGGACTTGTTGAGTGCGTCTTTGCAATCTGAAGTGTTGGGTCCCGAAGGGCAATGAGGAACGGAATACGGTGATACCTTCTTAATCGTCGCATCCTTGAGAAGATCTGCAACATAATCTGGTCCACCCAGACTACTGTAGGCCTGAAGGGAGACAAATCGATTAGTGATAGAGGAAGGGTCTCACCTGGAAGTGGATTCCCTTCTCTTTACAGTACTCTGCCAGTTCCGAATTACGGAAATGAGGATGACACTCGCATTGATTGACTGCCGGAAGGATTCTGAGAGATCAAAGATCACTTTTTTAGAATGGAACAGAGATCAGAGATCGCTGATAAGGAAAGAAGAGAGATCAAAGATCGAACCTGCACGCAGCGAGAAGTTCCTCCAGATGTTTCACCTCGTAATTGGATACACCGATGGATCGAACTTTGCCCTGTTCTGGAGAGATCAAAGATCAATAACCTCGGCGAGTGACTCTTCCTACCCATCAACTTCTCCAATTCTGCATATGTCTCTGCACGGAACTTGGCATTGTCCTGAACAGATCATTCATTCCATACTCTCCATTCAATCTCTCTTCTCACTTTGTGATTACTCTTCAGTCTGCTGGTTCCTGGCCAATGGATGAGCATCAGATCGAGATAAGGAGTACGAAGTTCTTCCAGTGATCTACATCAATTACTTCCTCTCTTACTGTTCATCTACTCACTCACTTGAGTACAGATTTGGCAGTCTTTCCCTTTCCTTGATTGGCAGGAGAGACTTTCGATGTTATGAAGATGTCTTCTCTCGTCAAAGAATGCTTCTCCAGAAGATCTGATATACGTCATCCAATCAATCAATAATCGAAAGATTCGAATACCTGGTAGAATTTTCCCGAGAATCTTTTCATTACGGTAGACCTGAGCAGTATCGATGAATCGATATCCTACACGGAATGCCTCATCAATCGTCTCAGTGAGAACGGATTGCGATTGAACCTGCAAAGAATTATGACTATCATCTCAATCACAAGCTGAATATTACTTGATAAGTTCCAACTCCAATCATTGGCATTCTTTCAGTGACATATTCTGCACCTTTGAGATCGAGTTTCGCCATCTCCAAAATGATAAATGAAAATGTTACATCAACTTATTGTACTGAAGTATTGCCCATCGATAATATACGAAATATAGTGTTATAACAAGGACACGCCGAAAAAAAAAACGATTTATTAGCTCGTTACTTTAAAACCCGTTAAAAATACAACGTCGATATACTAAACCCTTGAAAAGATAAAACATAATAAAAACGGCATGATATACTAATATTCAAATTATTAGTACGAGAACAGTCTTTGATAAATAATGACAACACATAAAAAACAAGTGAGAAATTTGACCACTTTAACAATAAGCGCCAAGAGGGGGAGGGGTTTGCTCGAATATCTTGGCGCCTTAAGTGAAGAAGTGCCAGAAGGGAGAATGGTTCTTCTCTTGATCTCCTCTCCTTCTCTCTTCTATGGTTTGGGAGAAGGGACTGCTCCCACTTCAGTCGGTCTCTTTCTCTTCCTTCGAGGAACTGTGATCTTGAAGACAGCTCTGGAATGGGATCATTACTCTACCTCCTCCATCTCTTCTCTTTCTCACCCGCAGGAGGGACAAATGGCTTGGAATGAGCAGAGAACGGCGAGACAGACACTGCATGTCCACGCTGAAAAGAGAAGAGATTAGTCACACCTTCATCATCTACCATAATCTAATCACGGTGAAAACTTACTTCTCTACTCCGATTGTGAGAATAGACTACTCACCATTGCTCACAAGCTTCTCATGGCAGACACATGCAGCTCGATAGTCGACAGTGGAGAGGGAAGTAGAACTACGGATCGATACTGGTAGACAACGAGTCTGCAAGAATACAAAGATAACACTCATTAAAATTGTTAAAAGGTGAAAAGGTTCATCTAAATGGGTCAGATTGAGAGGAAAGAATACCATGAGTATCCTAGGAATATCTTCGATTCTCTCGATGGCTTCGAATACTCCAGCAGTGATATCAGCTGCTTGTTGGAGGAGAGCAGAGGGACCTCCCAGAGAGACGACGTCGATCGAACTGAGAGAGGGAAGGGGAGATAGGGGAGAGAGGAACGAATCAACTCACATATCGTGTTTATGGGCGGAGAAGAATAGATTCATGAGGAGTGAGTGTTGAGAACCAAATTCAGGAAGGAGTGAGATGATTACGATGCGACCTGAGAGGGAAAGGAAAAGGGTTAGATAGAGATTCAACACAGTTATCTAAAAGTCCTCACTACAACCACTCGGAAGGGATCTGTCAGTAGGGAATTTCGCTCATCCTCCATCTATCTCTTCCACACATACATACCTTTCTGTCCACTAATAAGGTTTTCTCCCTTCGTCGTTCCTCCAGTTGCTGCCTTGCGAATCTCTGGAATCAAAATACTTTGACTGAGATGGTTTCGTGAACATACGACAGATAGCAGTGGCCAGAGAAGCAGCCAATACTCCACTCTTACGAGCATCTCCAGATGAGGAATTATCACGAAGAGCACTTCTGCAAACATACTCATTATATTGCCTCCAATCAATAATAGTTGCTTACCGTATTCCATTAATGATGCAAACAGACGAGTCGGGATTATCCGATCGGGCCGAATCATACAACAACTGTAATGAATAGTTCATCTACTCGCAATTCCTTGGTCAATCGTACCCTCCTGCTTATTCCGTTTGCATATGCGTAGAGTAGCAATTGATTAGACTGAGCCAATGAGAGATGCACATTAGAGAAGGTAACAATCGATCGGATGACTCGAGTAAGAACCTCCTTTTCCTGAATGGAAATCTCACTACCGTATTCATTCTCTTCTATCATACCATTCCAGGTCTTTCCCTCTTAGATTCTGCAAATGCTCCCCATGCACAGGCAGATCCATCGACTAGCAATGCGAGAGAAGTCATCTCAACTTATCCATTATAATCTTAACTTTCATCCATTTGAGCACTTCCCTGGCGAAATCGCCACATGTAAAACTATCAAACAGCAGTCAAATTTCAAAACAAGTTTATCGGGCAATACATATTACACAGCAAATGAAGAATATTGATGAAGAAGTACGAGCCCAATTCCCAAGTAACACACGATCCCAAATAAACACTCTTTTTTTTGTTTCTTGTGTGATGTAATTTTTTATATTTTTATTCTTCTAAATGAAACTTTTGACAAAGAACATAGATATTGGAGTTAATCTTCTTAGTTCGTATTCACAACGATGAGCTATACGGTTCATCTATTCAGTATCCATAAACTTCTATCACAGGATATATCTCAGCTTGAGAGGGACTACAGAGTCAGTGAAGTCAACCATAACATTCACCTGGTGGGAAAGAGTGGGTTACATAATTATAAGAGCTTGCTCAATGGGAGAATAATTAACACTCGTATTGGGAATCACTACTGATGATTGGGATCGTAGATTATAGTTAACTGGGTCAACAGTACAATAATGAATAACTAGCAAAACTAATTGAAGGGAGTAAGTTATAAGTTCTATGCCATGGGAGATGATTTGAGACGAGGATCGATAGGAATTACACTCTTCATTATCATTGGCTTCTCATCTTCTTCTTCCGATTTGATGTCCGCCTTAAAAGATTGAAATCGCATATCAATTAAGCATGATTGAACCACATCGACATGATCCCTTCTACCAATACAACCAAACCGATTCTAAAAGAAGCTGTCCTCTCTCCTCACCTCCACAATCGATTGCTCCAGCATAGACAGATCAGGGAGGCAGTTCTCATGAGCCATCTGCAATGGTCCATACTCTATACCATCCCTCCCCCCCCCCCCTCTCTTCCTACAATATCCTCTCTCTCTACCGTACCTGTCCCTTCATCTGCACACAATCTCTCAACTTCCACTTGTCACTATCCTCATCGAAATACTCTTCGAAGTCCTCTCCACACACTGCACACGTCTGCAACACATCAATTCAACCACTATTCCTCTTTGTCTTTCCTCACCTTGGAGAGTGCCTCATCACTGTTCACGGACGGTTTCTTCTCTCCTTCTTCGTTGCGAGCTGCAATGGCCATCTCAATCAGTCCCCCACCCTCCTCCCCTCTCCTCCCTCCACTCACCATTGAGTGCAGCAAGGGCGGCAGCCTTAGCGAGTGGGTCGACTCCCTGTCCGTTGTCTTCGTCCTCTGCCGTATCCTTCGCATTCACCCATTCCTGCAGAGAGATTGTTTAATGAGCATATACTATAGTATTAATTAGAATAAATGGAAAGAGTAAACTGGATAGGGATGCCGATGATGTGCGGTCTCTCCAAGATCGACAGTCACCTCTACCGTTCACGAGAGGGGAGAAGGGGAGGGAGGAGCAAGGAGCGAATCCATCCAGTCATCCCACTTCCATTCGTAACCATCCGCCATAGATGTACACATGAGAGCAAACGAGGAAACATAAACAAGAGGAAAAGAATAGAGACGATTCCGAGGAATGTTGGAGAGACAAAATAAAAGAAAGGTAATCCCAAAAAAATCTACAAAAAAAAAAACGCGATAGAAATAGAGACTCAGAATATAAAAACAGACAATAGAGAAAGGCCCAAGGAGATAGAAACATTCAGATAAAGGCAAGCATTCCCCTAAGATAGACCCCTTCCTTCTTCTTCCCTTGGACATCATTCCTCACATCAAGAGCATCTTTATCGTATCCATTGACCATCAAATCAAAGTAAATCGAGTGTTCGAATGAGTCTCCCCTTTCAATCAAGGGAAGACTCATTCTCACACTTCTCCATTCCTTCCTATCAATCATCTCAAATGGACAACATACCTCGACAGAGCAATACCACTCTCGTGATTTGGTCTCCTTCGTCTTGGATGCTGCCAAACTCTTCCTCACATGCCAATCCAGATGCTTCTCATATCGATTCCCTCCCGTACTATCGAATCGAAGACCACACTGTTCACACACTGATCGCTTAGCCAGAAGAGCACTCACGACTGAATCGTATCGACTGAAAGAGAGGGAAGGGTTAGAGGGAGTGAGAGGGAGGACGGGTGAGGACTCACGTCTTGAGCAGTCGCATATCGAATGGCTCCTTCTCGAAGAGAGCAATAGGAGCAGCAGCTCTATCTGATCCTCCCCTGATATCGGATGCAATGGGAAGAGGAGGAGGAGACTCAGCACGACGAGTCGATTCATTCTGAATGAAAAGAGAGGGAGTGAGGGGAGAGAGGGAGGGATGGACTCACCTTGATGGAACTGAGCATATTCATGATTCCACTCGACTTCAATTTATTGAGGAGAGAATTGAGATCAGCCTTCGCTTCGACTGCAATGCACTCTTCCTTCCCCCTTTCCCTCTCTCCTCCTTACCTTTGACTGGTTGGGGGGCGGGGGCGGGTGGCTGAATGGGTCGAGGCTGCATCTGCTGCTGGGAATCGAGTCTGGCTTGAGCAAGGAATCGAGAGAGTTCATAGGATGGTTCGGGTTCGATCTTCACTTCGGGGGCTGGACCAGACAGACGAATCTCGTGACGACGACCATTGATTGTCGCTATGATGGGGGCACCTGCAAGGGAGAAGAAGATAGAGGAGAGGAGGGGGGGGGGAGCTCACCTCCGAAGGCTCCCTTGAATGGATAATCTCCCATGTACAATTCTCTCGAAGGGGCTCCGAATCGAATCTTGTGAATATCTCCATCGATTCTCACTTCAAGAGTTTCACCAAATGCAAGCATATAGGCAACGCCTGAAAGAAAGTGAGATTGTCAATCGATACTCCTTTCGATTAATAAACTGACCATCGATGATGACATTCCTTGGTATTCCCTGGAAATAGATCTTGTGAGGGAGACCATCCTTCTCAATAACTGCCACTTGTCCAATGTACAACACCTGCAATTGATTCCATATTGATCGCCAGCCCTCTCTTCCCTTCTCACCTCGTATGCCTTTCCATCGACGAAAATCCTGTTATTGGCAGGAATTCCCTCCAATCGATTATCATCTCTGAAGGTGTGTTTCCTCTCGGGGAGAGAGGGAGGGATGGAGGGGAGAGGAGGAGGGGGTCTTTGAACATTGGGAGGGGGCATGTAAGGGGCTGATCCCATTGGAGGAGGAGCCATTCCCATTCCACGATTGGGACCGAAGGGATTAGTTGATGCTGAGAATGCAGGATTGAGTAGGCCAGGAATGGGACCGAATGATTGGTGATTGATAGGATGAGAATGATGAGGAATCGGAGATGGACCAGATACTGGAGGATATGTCTGCAATCGACTCATTGAGGGAAGGGAGAGAGGGAGAGGGAGACTGACCATGAGAGGAGGAGGAGCATTTCCTGCATTGGGAATAGGTGGAGACGGTTGAGCGTTGACTCGAGGAGCCATCGAGAAGGCATGAGAACCAGCCACATTAGTGGGAGCAGCGACTCCCGATGAGGGAAGTGGAGAGATCACACGACGAGGGACAGTGGGGAGATGGGGTGGAACGGAAGGACTGAAAGAAGAGATTGGAGGAGAGAAGGGAGAAGGAGGGATGAGGGGATATTCACTTGACTGGTCTCTGCTGTCTCTGATTCATATGACGAGGAGGAGATCGACGAGCATTCTTTGGAGGAGGAGAACGATCCGAACCCTGAATTAGAGAGAGAGTTCCATCCATACATCTGACTATCTACGAACCTCTCTTCTCTTGTCCTTTCTCTCCTCACCGGATCGTTTTCTCCTATCATCCCTCTTCTCATCTTTACGAGATGGAGCCTGAACAAGGAAGTTTATCCATAGCAACTGCTGGAAACAACTTTCCGAAGAGAAAGGCGGTAAGGGATAGATAAATCGGAGCATTCGAGAGACGACGACTAGATTCAACCACCTCACGAGGACAAGAATGACCAAAAGGAAAGGAGAAAACTTCTAATGCCCTATTGCGATGCTATTCAATTAATATGTAAATTGGTATACCTCATCTTCAATTTTGACATCCTTCTTCATGGGAATGGGTGGAGCGGGATCGGAAGGCATCGGTTCGTCGCTGAATTGACCATTATTCATTAAGTTATACTCAACTGTATAGAGTTCAAGAAAGTCGTACATAAAATAATGAACTTACATAGGTTCAGTCTTAATCTTCTTGACTTCTTCCTTCGTTTTCTCCTTTTCCTTCTCTTTCTCCTTTCCTTCCCTTGGATCCTTTCCTCCTCTTGGATCCTTGGCTGCCCTTGGATCTCTCGCAGAGATGGCCGCTGGCTTCTTCAGAATTGGCTTCACTTCCACCTTCACTTCATTTGACTTTCCCACTGTTACAGTACGAGAAGATAATGAGGAAGACGATGATGAAGCAGAGGCCGTATCCCCATTTTTTCCAGCCATTTTATCCATGAATTTGGGGTTGACATGAACTTTCTGAGTGGATGAAGTGGATGGACGAACAACTGGAGAGGGGGCAGAAGCAGTCGATGCGGAAGGAGCGACTGAGGGAGTGGGTCTCCCCTTCCCATTTCCACCATTGGGAACTGGAGTATCGATCGGCCATTTGGGATCTTCCTGATTCACTTTGATATCCAGTTCATACAATTTCCCTCTTGTGAATATATCAGTCCAAGTGAGTCGCAGTCTGTGCAATGCAGTGCGAACTCGCTCGTCACCCTGGAATACAATGAATACGTTTATTGAATAATAAATATTCAGATTATTCAGATAGACTAACGAATGGAAGACGTACACTTTTGAAGCAATGGAGGAACATCTTGACAATGCATTTCTCGAAGAGAGTCTTGTACGGGGCAGACACATTCTTGACGATCGAGTCAGTGAGATACAGCGTCGGAAGCTTCTGATCTTGACTCACCTGAATAGACAAGTTTGAATGATCCTTATGCATATAAACGCATTGTTAGGCACTACAATGTCATCGTATGGGTATTACTGTATTATAGCATTAAGGGGCCAACACCAAATAGACAGTTGAGTCAATATTATTTAAAAGGGATAAAATACTTACTTTGTGGAGATGCTCATCGATCGTCTGGACGATAGCATGGGCGACTTCACTGTAGTCATCCGCCAGAATCGTCAGTAGATTGATCGTGTTCTTGTTGTTCGCTTTCAACTCTTGTAGAGTTGTTCTAAAATGAATTCGTAGGTTAAAGAAAGAATGGATGCATTTTGATACCTGTAATCTTCAGCAGCGTCAGCGGCATTCATTGCTGCTCAAGATCGAAGATTGATTGATCCACCACCAAGGAGAACGCAGTGTTCTGAAATTTATTATTTCCTCAAAAAATGAAATTTGCGGAAACTAAATTAGAAAACATGATGAAAAAAGACGATATGAGTGTGCTTCAATATCGAGTGACTACCCGTTGCTAAGTGCTCTCTAAGACTTGGAAACGCCATGGGGAGACTTTTCTCCATCATCTCAACACATATATCACAACGACGTCTACTGTCTCGCATTCTTGCTTTCATCGACATGGAGAACTTCACAAGTTCAGCACTTCGCCAACATTCTTGCACCATCCGCAGGGTATCAATTTCGATCGATAGACCGTCCAACCGGTTGTGAGAGATGGAGGAAGTCTCCCCGAAAACGTAGTGTAAACTCAATCGAAGCAGGTGTAACGAGAACAAGGCAATGCAATAATCAAAGATAGAGAGAGAGATAGAGATAGGACACAAGAACCCCGCCCGCCCAAAAGACAGACATTTCAATATCACTGACGACCCTGAGGACGTGTTTATAGCAACTTTGCACATGCCGTGAAAAGTATACAATTCATACAATTCGAGAAACGTAGTTTTATTTAAATAGGTCACGAGTGTGTAGAATGGGGATATTGGAAAGGGGATATGTGCAAAAATTTCGAAATGAATCTTGGAAACGATTCAACTGGTTTAATTACTGGTAGGGGGGCTAAATTAGGAATAAATTACCAGTCGAAGCAACGAAAATCCTCGTGAAGGATTTACTTCGATCGAATGACGAAAGCAATCAAGTTTGCACACAATACTTAGGAGACGACGATATGGTCGACCAGTTGAAACTCCGATGAAGGAGATCTGCAGAAAGATCGAGAAATGATTAGACAATCAAATTGAATACAATGAATACAAAACGACGCGGATAACACGACAATACAACCGTAAAACATCCACGAACAAGTGAATCAGCGTCACATGCGCTATCGATCGCTGAGAAATGTACCCTCCTCGCTCTGCACACTCTCTCGACAGCGTAACTACGTTTTGGCCAACTTGGCGCCCGCGATATACCGTAGTTTAATTTTTCCTTGTGTCAAGCGTTTTATTGTCAGCATTTTAGGCGTTCTCATTCTTTGTTCTGCTTTTGGTCCTGTTTTTTTTGGTTGTTGTTTTAGCATATATAATTCCAAATGTATCAAGCAATCTTCCAAGGCGTGTTTCAGAAATGTTCGCTAATACGCCTCGTGCCGCTGGAGGCAACAACGGATATCTCGTCGAGTTCAAGGTTGGACAGTACAATTAAATGATTTATTAAAATTAAATTTGAAGGCTGGCCGCTCTAATATCCAGCCTGGAGCGACGGCTGACAAGCGTAAGGTTGTGGCGGATAAGACGAAGGGGCTCGTGTTCATCAAACAGAGCGAAGACCGTCTCATGCATTTCTGCTGGAAGAACCGTGAAACCGGAGTCGTCATGGATGTTAGTCGCGTTTTGTATCATCATTAATCGGATCAACATATGCTCAGGACTTGATCATCTTCCCTGGCGACACGGAGTTTATGCGAATCAAGGAGTGTGTGGACGGAAAGGTGTTCATGCTCAAGTTCAAGTCATCCGATGAGCGTCGTCTTTTCTGGCTGCAAGAGCCTGCTTCTGATTTCGACAAGAATCTGATCGAGAAGGTTCTACTTCCACTTATTACTCTTGTTAACATGTTAATGCAGGTAAACGACACACTGAACAATCCTCCTCAAAGTCGAGCTGGCAGAAGTGGAGCAGGTGGATCTGCAGCTGAGAGACTGGCTGCTGCTGGAGGAGCTGGTGCTGAGGAACTGGCCTCTCTCGGTTTGTTATTGCTGTGTTTGTACAGTTGTAACAGCCATTCTTGCAGGAAACATGGGAAACCTCGGTCAGGATCAGCTGATGCAGCTGCTCTCGCTCATGGGAGAGGGAAATGGAGCAGGAGGAGCTTCTCCCTCTGCCACTAATACTCCTCAGAACAATACTGAGATGGCGAGACAGCTTAGATCACTCATCGGTGACATGGGCCGCAATGCGCCTTCGGTAAGAGCTCTTCTTTTTGATATGCATAGTTTCGCTACGCCTGTATTTTTATTAACATTTCAGAGTGATTGGCGCGAGCTATTGGATTATGCTGTGAGAGAAAGTTATTTAGCATTTTGTGTGCATACTCGCAATTAGTGTGTTTAAGAATTTACAAAGAGTTAATTGGGTGTGGCTCATTAACTGCATGAAAAGTGGATAATGTAACATGAGTGGTAATAATTGTAGCGCGGAGGAGCTTCTCGTGGAGGAAGACCTCCAGTCGAGCTGTCTGAGGTGATCACTGGAGAGAGAGTCATGGATGCTGTCAGAAACAACCAGGGTATCTTTAATTCTCCAGTGCTTCTAATCAGTCTTGAAATACGATCTATTTAAGAGCGTCTGGCTGCTCATATTCCTGCCACGGAGGGAACTTCCTCTGCCGCGGAATTGGAAGCGACTGTGAGATCTCCCCAGTTCCAGCAGGTATACTCGAGATAGAGTAGGGTTGGCTAAACGAGAACGAGAATACGCGCCCGTATTCTCGAGGGTTTCTAAACGGGCCCGTTTAGAATAACGGCCACGTATTTCTCAATTTACATGAGAGAGGAGGTCAGAGGAAAGCGAGAGAGTGTGCGAAATAGGGAGGGCTCCTAAACGGAACCGTATTGGCAATACGGGCCCGTTTTCCTCCACCTCGTTTTGCATATCCATTACGGGCCCGTAATAGAGAGACGCGCCAATACGGGCTCGTTTGCCTCGTATTGCCAACACTAATATAGAGGTATCTAGTGGAAAGAGTATTGGATGCAGGCTGCGGACACATTCGGTCATGCTCTGCAGACGGGCCAGCTGGCTCCTGTCTTCCAGCAGTTCGGACTTCCCGAGGAGACTACCGCGGCTGCTGTGTCTGGAGGTGAGTAGAGAGATAGAGAGAGTGGAGGAGTTGATTACGATGGCATTGCAGATATCCTGGAGTTCGCGAAGAAGTTGACTGAGAGTGAGAAGAAGAATGCTGAGGTGAAGGAAGCATTGGCTGGTCAGGAGGGAAATGATGGGGAATCGAGCAACCAGAACACTCAACAGCCTTCTGCTGAACAGGTTCTATTCATTGGTAGACTGATTTATTGAACTGCGCATTTTAGGTGACTCCCGAGTCTCCGAAGGGTCCCACTCCCAAGAGAGGAAAACCCTCTGACGATGATCAGATGGACCTCGATTAATCTATTCGCGCTAAGCTACTCGATATTGTATTGTGCTTGTACCAATCATTTGTATGAAATTGATGGAATAAATAAGTAAGATTGGTAACATCTGTCTATTTCATTGCATATACGTACCAAAAAAAGAAGGAAACACACAAATCAGAGAATGAAAAAAACCACATCAGATTGGTAGTAAATGTGCGGGAGGGATTCAATGTTCAATGTCGTATATTTCATGTTATGGCTATTCTATTGTATTTGCAAGAAGCGATAAAATAAAAATCAATATAATATATATTGATCCTGTTCAGGCAAATGCAGTGTCCTGCATGGAAATCATACTGTGACGATACTGTAACTTTTATTTTTCGAAATATTCTAATTTTTGTTATTTGTAGTTATTGATTTCTCTCGTTTCCTATGTCTATTTTGATTTGATTTCGTTGATAGACAGGTGTGCTATTTGCAGGAGATCTGCAGAAGATAGAAAATGCAGGCGGAACAAGAGCAAGTCGTACAGGGAAACGAAGTGGATGATGAGGAAGATGAGGAAGTTGGTTTTTTTTGCCCGATCCCGGATATCTCTCTTTCTAGCTCGACATCCAAGATGTTGACCAGCTGCAGCAGCACGGCATCAACGTTGCCGAGATCAAGAAACTACAGGCAACGTAAATACCACATGCTGCGTTACTGTTATTTTTCCAGGCTGCTGGAATCTGCACAATAAAGGGTATTATGATGACTACGAGGAAGCGAATGTGCGAGATCAAGGGACTTTCCGAGGCTAAAGTCGATAAAATCAAGGAGGGTGCTGCAAAGCTCATGGCAAGTGGTTTGGTATGATTTCTACGTTTTAAATTTTCTGTTTAGAAAACGGGCTTTATCACTGCACTGGAAGTGTGCTCGCGTCGAAAGCAAGTATTCAAGATCTCGACTGGAAGTGTTGAATTCGATAAGCTACTTGGGGGTGGAATCGAGAGTCAGGCGATTACGGAGGTATGGAGAATGTGAATATGATAGATAAAGGTGTGTGTTTGCAGGTCTTCGGCGAGTTCCGTACGGGAAAGACTCAGTTGTCTCACACATTGTGTGCTACGTGTCAAATGCCGAATGCAAACGGATTCAGAGGAGGAAAGATCATCTACATCGACACGGAGAACACTTTGTTCGTCATTTTCCATATATCCATTAACGAATTGAATTTAAAGCCGACCCGATAGACTGCGTCCAATCTGCGATCGATTCAACATGGACCAAGAAGCGATGCTGGAAAACGTCCTTTATGCGAGGTATTTTCGATTCTGAATCTGTCGAGAATGAAGTCTACCAGAGCGTACACCTCTGACCACCAAATGGAACTTCTCGACTTCGTGGCTGCTAAATTCCACGAAGAATTGGGAGTGTTCAAGCTGCTTATCGTTGATTCCATCATGGCTCTCTTTAGGTATATATTTGTATATTGAGCTACGATTAACTGACAAGTTTAGAGTGGACTTCTCTGGTCGTGGAGAATTGGCTGAGAGACAGCAGAAGCTGGCTCAGATGTTGAGTAGACTGCAGAAGATCGCGGAGGAGTACAATGTGGCAGTGTTCATATCGAATCAGATGACTGCCGATCCAGGAGCGGGAATGACATTCCAAGTGGGAGAGAGGAGGAGTGGAAAAGGAGAGATAGGGGTTTGCAGGCGGATCCGAAGAAACCAATCGGAGGCCATATACTTGCCCATGCATCCACTACCAGAATTATGTTGAAGAAGGGAAGAGCAGAGACGAGAATTGCGAAGGTATGGTGAGAAGTGAGGAAACGAAGAAGTTCAACATTTATTTTATTTTTGGCACCTCATGTTCCTTTTGTTGTGTTTTAGAACAGTGAAAATAGTGGGGGAGTATATTTATCGTTAGCCAGGCTTTCATTTACCATCCATAAGCGTGTACGCACTCATCTAGCAGACTAGCCATGCGAGAATACATCTCTCCGATTCGACCATCGTCTCCAGAGTCGCCCTTCTTCAGAACCTGCGAGAGAAGCTTTTCTTGGTTATAATACATGACATAGTATGTTGTTCCCTTGAATCTCTCGTCTCGTGCGCTTTTGACTCACTGGAGAATTGCTCCACATTCCGAAGGCGAATACGGCCATTCCACAAGCATACGGAAGGGAAGACTTGTACTCTTCCTGAACAGAGGGATCGTCATATTTGATGACGAACGAGAATTAATACCATCATCTCTTCGAATGTGAACGGAGTCGTGACTCCCTTGGCATCCAGCTTCGACGTGAGTTGAGTGTAGTAGTATTTGAGAAGAGTGGGAGTGAGACGGGTCTTGTCCGATGGAGAAACTCCTAGGGGAACCAGGCGGAGGAAGTCTTCCATCTGAGAGATGGTTGATGAAGAGAGAAGGAAGGACAGTGACCCACAATAGATCCATGATGGGTTAGTTGCCAATCGACGATGGCAGCGAGAGTGTCTCCTCTCCACAGGAATTGAGGGGCCCACATATCACCATGGACGAGAACTTTGAGCGGATCTGAGAGGAGATTGTTTAGAGGGGAAGGAGGATGTGGATGTTAAGTAACTCACGATTTGCAAATTTCTTGTACATTCCTTTGAACCATACGCTATCCTTGAGAATATGAGAGAGCACCTTCTCGAGGGAGGGATTGGGATTGCGCTGAGAAGATGAGATAGATGTATTTTTAGTTAGTGATCGTTTGCACTGTACCTTGAGAATCTCAGTAGCGAATGTTTTAGCCATCTGGCAGAAAGTTTCCATCATATCGTCATCCTTCATTTAAAATTATTTACTTTCAATGAATTCTCTGTCTCTCATCCACCTCTTCTATTACGATGCTCTTCCACTTCTCAGTTGTGAATGACATCACATGGATATTGATGATGCTATCGAGGATAGTGTACACCTGAATGGTTTCCTATCAATGATCGCATTCTCGTCCCATCTCTGCCATTTGGTTTGTTGATAAGGGATCGTGACTATTTCTTATCAGGGCGACTATAACATCCAAGTACGCTGACCAGATACATCAGAGGATTATTGAGAATAGAAGGGCCGAGCATGAATTGGTTTCAGAAGAACTGTGGTGACCTGTTTGTCAGTCCATCCATCGACGATTTCAGTGACTGTCGCTCCAGTGATATCTTCCATTATGATAGAGGGATGGTCATGGCCGATTCCGAATGAAGCATACGTCTTGGGAATGGGACACGGAGCAGGGTCTAATATTGATTGAGAGGAGGAGGGTTGAGATGCATAGGGGAGGACTCACAACTCTCGTCGTCGAACATCCCGTATACTTGGGATTCAGCAGTATGACACATCTCTTGCACCTGCACTTTTGAATTGTTTGTTTGCACTATAGAATGACAGTGATGCCTTCTTCATATCCGCGGCTTTCTCAGCTGCAGCCTTTGCCCTCTCTTCTGCATCCATGTCTCCACTTGCATCCAACCACGCATCTGCTGCTGATCCCGCTACGGGACACTGAATGGAAGAAATGAGGAAGAGGAGAAGAAGAGAACACTATGAAGCTGATAGATGGAGGGAGGAAAAGTGCATCTTTCTAGCGAATGCATCCCTCCTTTCCATGCTCGTACTATGTGTGATACTATGAATACGATAGTAGCGGGTGCGAGTTGTCTGTCTCTAGATGTCTACTGTCTATCTATTGAGTGCATCTACTCGCGCTACTCTGTGTATGCACTCCACTACGTATTGCTTACTCGACTGTTCTTACGAGCGTATGCATGCTGAAATTTTGATTATCCATTCTCTCTTGACATTGTTTCGATCTTCCGATCGAACATACCTTGATCACTATCGATTTGGGGAGATCAGCTCTATCAACCGGCCACTCAAGTTGGACTCTTCTAATCTGAGCCATGTAGCCATGACTTCCCTCAGTGATTGGTCCAGTCTGAATAATCGATGGGTGGAGAGTGAAGTTGAAGTCGATCATTGCTCACCTCTCCTATCGTTGGTCGCACTCCCAACTTCTTCTCCAGAACAGTAGCTAGCCATTCGAGAGCCATTACAATAGACGATGGAATAGTGAGTAGAGAGAAAACAAAGATTGATACCAAAAGAATTGATAGGACTGGATGATTGAGGGGAGATGATTTTCTCTTTCTGTGTCTGCACTCTCCCTCTAATCATTCTCTATCACTTGTCCCTATCAGTCCCGCTGCCCTCTCTCCTCTCTATCTCGTATCAAAGGAAGGGGGAATAGATACACTGGATTAGCGTGTATCCTTGTGAATGGAGTGGTCGATTGGTGGAGGGAGTAGTATGGATACATCTCTCAATTGCAGATCTACGACTCTCCCGATATGCCTGAGAACGAGGCAACGTTCGCCATCGCCGCAGGAGGAATTGTCGATGCGAAGGATTAATCAAGGATCTCTTCAACACTTACAGATTTGTTAGCTGATTGAATCTCTTTGATGATCGTCCCACTGTAGATCATTCGTTGTTTTTTTTTCTTCTTCTCCTGGTTTGACATTTTTAGAGTTGATTTTTCATTCATGTGAATTCTTTCGTTTCCTTTTTTCTTGTGCCATCTCATGTGCTAATTTTCCACATTCTGTACTATTTTCATGTTTCTAGAGGCTCGTGTGACTCGATAAAATTTTTATAGTTAAAAATATGTCCTAGATTATGTTGAGTATGAATTCTCTTTGAAATACATGCAAATGGTGTAGTGAGTGGTGAGGAGAGTGTGCCACACACCGATTTGCATTTCGAATCGTTTTCTCGCGCGCCAAATTTTATTTGACCGGTTTCTCTTGAATTGAGCGGTCTATTGTTTCTTGGCTTCAAAAGTCGGTTTGCTTTCAAGTAGGACAATCGCCTCTGTTCTGTCTGTATTGATTCGGCTTCGTATGAGGCACGTATTCCACCTTGATTCCGTTAATCTTACGTGGTCTTCACCTTGCCTCTTTCATACTTCTCCCTCTCGATTAACTATTTTTCTCTTCTCAGATGACGACTCAGGATGGGGTTATCCCCATTCGAGTTCTAGTAAGAGTTCGTCCTCTCTCCAAAAAGGAACACAACGAGAATGCCCAGGAATGTGTTCGCACCTATGTCGAGCAGAATCAGGTACATCTTTTTCAGTTCTTCATACGTAGTGAACTTGTTTATCCAAATTGTTTGAAGAATGTTTTATCTATTGTCATACACATACAGAAGGCAGTTGTTGTTCATCATGGTGAACGCATGGATTGAATTGTGACATTCAGATTTCATGCAACGACAAAATGTTCGCATTCGATGCCGTCTTTGATCCAGCCTCCTCTCAAGATGATGTCTACCTAGCATCTGCAGGAGTTCTCGTCGATAAACTATTCGCTGGTATGATTTGTCCATTCCTCCCCCCCCCCTCTTTGTTCAACTGAATTTGCGGGAAATGACCTCTAGGTAACGACCTCTCTAGGCTGCTATGTTTTTGTTTAATTGCAGGCTACAACTGCACCATTCTGGCCTATGGGCAGACGGGTTCAGGTGAGAATTAAGAAGTGGAACGAGGAGTGATTAATTTATATTTGCAGGCAAGACACATACTATGGGAACTGAAGGTGAGCGGGCGCAGAAGGAGCTCCTGTTATCATTCTGTCCTTCTCAATCTGAACCGCCAGAAGGTGAGTTGCTGACCATTTACTCGTTAAGAGACGACGTCGACGATGCTGGCTGAATCGAGAGGAATCGTGCCTAGAATCGTGTCCAGGATCTTCGAGTGCATTGCTGAGACCGACCAGCCACAAGTGAGAATGGAATGGGGGAGGGGGAGGCACTCATCTCTCTTGCAGGCGTTCTCAGTGAAGGTGTCGATGTTGGAAGTGTACGACGATAAAGTGATCGATCTACTGACGAGGAATCCATCGAGAGAGGGACTGCAGATTAGAGAGAAGGATGGAGCTCCATTCGTGAGTCGAGAGGGAGGAAGGGGAAGAGAGAGGGATGGTGGTTGTAGGTGCAAGGTCTATCTACTCACGACGTGGGCAGTCTAGTGACGACGATGGGAATGTTGGAGAGAGGATGCTCACTCAGATCCAAGGTGAGAAGAGAGAGAGGGAGGGAGGGGAAGGAAGGAGTGATTGCAGGGAGAGACGGCGATGAATGCAACCTCGTCTCGTTCCCATGCCGTATTCACCATTCTCGTCGAGAAGACTGCCGTCCCCAATGAGTAAGAGAGAGAAGGAGGAGGGAGATGAGAGTCGCCCATTGCAGTGAGAGTGTGTGGGAGTCGAAGTTGAGACTGGTCGATCTGGCTGGAAGTGAGAGACTCAAGAAGACCATGGCTGAAGGAGAGAGGAAGAAGGAGGTGAGTTTTCCCGCTCCTCTCCCCCTCTATTCCCTTTCCTACTCAGGGAATCAAGATCAACGAAGGTCTCCATGCACTGGGAAAGGTGATCCAGGCACTCTCTGCAGAGGAGAAGCATATTCCATACAGAGACTCCAAGATCACTCGTCTCTTACAAGGTATGCGGACAGGTAGAGAAAAAGGAGAAAGGAGGAGATTGCAGATTCACTGGGCGGATCCTCGTATACAGTGATGATTGCGTGTGTCTCTCCAGCTGATTCGAATGGAGAGGAGACGTTGTCCACTCTGAGGTGAGGAGAGGGAGGGAAGGGAAGGGAGGAAGGAGGAGAGAGTTGCAGATACGCAGATCGAGTGAAGAGCATCAAGAACAAGCCGACGGTGCAGCTCGATCCCACTCAGGCACTCATTCAGGTGAGAGAGGGAAGGGAAGGGACCTCTCCATCCTCCTCCTTCTAGAAACTCCGTGACGAGAATGCGTCTCTCCGTCTGGAAGTGGCTGCATATCGAGCAGGAGAAGTACCCGATGTCATCGTCCCTCTCTCCTCCCTTCCTCCCTCCATGAATGGACCCTCCAAGGCTCAGCCCCTTGCTAAGGCTGCTCCTCCTCCTCCTTCCACTCCGGTTAGTTATCTTTATTTTATTCAACTGTTTTCCTTTCCTTGGCACTGTGAATAGTTTGAATTGTTCGAGACAAGAGTAGATGAATTGCAGGGAATGGGAATGGGAATGGGAATGGGCACTCCTCGTCGGGTTGTGAGAAGAGAAGAGTACGATGAGGCGAATGAGAGAGTGAGAGGAATGGAGAAGACCATTGCTGCCATGAAGGAGAAGATTGCTGAGATGGTCATGTATAAGGTGAGAGAGGGGGAGAGAGAGGGAGAGGGAGAGGGAGTGAATCAATGAGTGAATGGTCAGGCGAAGCAATCGGAGGCATTGTGCAAGGCAGAGACGGAGATGGAGAGACTGCAGGAGATGACCATGACCATCGAGACTTCCGTTAGAGAGGCATTGTGAGTGGAGGAGGGAGGGGAGAGGGAGAGGGGAGGAGCATTGCAGGGCTGCTGAGACTCCTTCCGAGTGCTATTCAAGAATGAAGGAGACGATGGAGAGAATGGATAGAGAGAAGGAAGAGAAGGAGGAGAAGGAGAGGGAGGAGGTGAGTGAGAGGAGGAGAAGAGAGAGGAGAGAGACTCTTGTAGATGGCCCATCGAGATTCGACCATGGTTGGTGATGAATCGAAGATGGAAGTATCGAATGTGGGAGGAGAAGGAGATGAAGATGAGGATGATGATCATGAGGAGAAGATGAATGGGTCAGTGAAAAGAAGGAGCGAGGAGGGAGGGGAAGAAGCTCTTTACAGAATCCTTCGTAACACCGAATCACTTGAGAAGGAGATGGATCACATAATGAGAGAGATCGCAGTCAAGGAGAAATTAGTCTATTCCAATAGTGCTGAATTGAGCAGATTGAACGCAATGGAGGGAGAGCATAAGGTAAGGAGGAGAGAGAAGAGGGAAGGGAAGAGTCTCTCGTATTCAGAAGCAGATGGAATCATTGACTACTCGTCTATCGGAACTGCAGAAGGAGAGAGATGTACTGCAAGATCAGTTGAAGAAGGTCTCCACCTCGAGCAAGTGAGATACCCCCCCCCCCCCTCCCCTCCAACTGTATTCCCTTCCCTTTGCAGATTGTCCGAGGAAAGAAGAAAGAGACTAGCCGAGATCGAGAAGGAATTACTCGTATGTTTAGAGATGAGAGGGTATGGAAGTGATTGATCCCTCTCTCAGACTCAACGGAAGAAGCTGAATGAATTGAAGAACATCGAGAAGCTGAAGAAGCAATCGGATGAGACTGTTCAGAGACTGAAGAAGGAGATTACTGATATGAAATTGGTGAGAGGAGAGGGAGAAGGGAGGAGAGAGGGAGAGGGAGGGAGAGAGAGGGGATGGAGGGACGAGGGAGTGGATTGCAGTTGCGAGTGAAGATGACGAAGCAGATCAAGGCAGAGACGGATAAGTATAGACAGCAGAAGATGATTGCTGATAAGAAGATTGCACAGATGCAGAGCAAGGTGAGGGAGGGAAGGAGAGAGGAGAGAGAGAGAGAGAGACCCTCTTGCAGGAGAGGAAGAGAGACATGGAGACGTCGAGACTGAAACAGAATCTCGGCCAGCAACTCGTAGTCGTCAAGTGAGTGACTCCCCCCCCCCTCCCCCTCCTGATGGGAGTGATGGACTCCCTCTCTTCAGACGGAAGTACGAAGAGGCGACGGCTGCCAATAAGAGACTGCAGCAACAATTGATGAGATCGAAGACTGCTTCCATCGATAGGAAGATGGATGAGAAGACGGATGAAATGTGGAAGGTGAGGGAGGAGGGAGAGGGGAGGGGAGAAGAGAAGGGTCTCGTTGTAGGAACACGTGCACAACGAGTTGGAATTGGTGGCATCAACGTATACTGCAGAGAGGAGTACGGATGAGATGATCAACCAGAGGAAGGTGAGAGGGAGAGAGAGAGAGAGAGAGAGAGAGAGAGAGAGAGAGAGAGAGAGAGAGAGAGAGAGAGGAAGGGAGTGATTGCAGACCATCTCTCGCACTCTGAAGGCATTGAATGATCGACTGAAGAGACTGGAAGGAGAACCACCCCATAAGGTGAGGAGAAGGGAAGGGAGAGGGGAGGGGAAGGAGACAAATTGATGCATCTGTTCAGCGTCGTACAACATCAGAAGGAGAAGAGGATAACGAGTCAGAGAAGACGAGACTGTTGGAAGAGAAGAGAGATTGTGAGGAGGAGATCGAGAAGATGTATGAGATTACGCTCTCCCGCCCACGCTTGTCACTCATTTATTCTCACTTTTGTTCTCCCATTCAATCATCCTTTGCAGCACGGCAACGATCCAATCCCTCCAATCGAACAGCTCTGACGTCAATCTGGCCTCTCTCGCTGAACTACGGTAGGGAGGAGGGAGGGAAAGAGAGAGGGGGGGGCGATGGGTCGATCTCAATCTCTTCCTTCCAGTTGGTCCACTGTTCACACTGCAGCTGCCGCCAAACTCGCACTCAAGCATCTATTTGAGGAGGTGAGTGAAGGAGGGAGAGGGGAAGGGAGAGAGAAGGGAGGGAGGTGATGATTCCATTTGAAGGCCGCGACTCTGATGAGGACTTCTGTGGATGAGAAGAAAGCGAGAGAGAATGAGGATACGAAGTGGGAGAGGAAAGTGGAGAAGTTGAAGGGAGATGTGAAGGATAGACAGGGCAAGATTGATATGGTGAGTAGAGGAGAAGGAGGAGGAGAGAGGGAAGGGAGGAATTGCAGATGATGAAGATGAAGGACGAGTATCTGACGAATATCAATAAGGAGAAGGTGGAATTGGAGAGTAGAGTGAGTGGAGGGAAGAGAAGGGAGAAGAGAAGAGAGAGAAGAGAGAGAAGGGGTGAATTGCAGAGGGGATCACTCCTACAGATGATACTCGAATCGGATAAAGTCAATATCACTCAAGAGCATATGGATCAATTGAAGGAGATGCAAGAGACTATTCAGGGATTGGGAGCTCTCCCCAAGAGGAAGGCCACGGTGAGGGAAGAGAGAAGAGAGGGAGGAGGGAGGGAGGAGGGAGGGAGAGGGAGATGACCATCCATTGCAGACTCGAAGGACGACTCGAGTGTCGAATAGTGAGGAATTGATGGATGGACCGAGAGAGACTAGGAAGACTACACGATATGGACTGGTGAGTAGTGAGGAAGAGAGGAGGGGGAGACTGAGTGAGAGCATCGCCATTGCAGGAGGGAGTATTCCTCAATACGATGGAAGCAGTGAAGGATGATGATGAGAATGAGATGGATACGACTACGAATGACGTCAAGGACAAGACATTCAGATTGGAGAATGAGAATAGTTCCAAAGTATCGAAGAGGAAGACGAGGAGTGATAGTAAAGTGACGTTCATTGACGATAAGGTATGAGGGAGAGAGAGGAGTGAGTGATGGGGATGGGTCCATTCTCAGGCGGACGTCGAGGAGGAAAAGCCGAAGAAGTCTAGACAGCCAGTCAAAGGAAAACCAATGTGAGTGAGTCAAGAGACGAATCCATTTCTTCTTTCGAATAATTCCCCCCTGACTGACACCAGTCTCTTCATTATCCGTTCTTCTTTTTCAGTCCTGAACATCTCCGTCCCTCTCCGATCAAGTGTAAGGATGAGACCTCATCCAGAAGAGATTCCATGTATCTCGGACAGGCTGGAGAAGGAAGAATAGAGGAGGAAGGGGAAGAGGATGGGGGCATCAATGCTACCTTCATCCTTCCACCCAAGGATACCAGTCTAGAGAAGGAGTCCAAGGAGAATCTGAGGTGAGGAGGGGAGAGGGAGAGGGAGGGAGATGATGGATTGATTGCAGTGGTGGTGGTCGAACGAGCAGACAGAGAGCAGTGAAGAGAGCGAAGGGTGAGTGGAAGGGTGGGTTATTCAGTCATTATTGATATTGTTGATTGATTAGACGCTGATTTGGAGTGATTGTGTTCAGATGGATCTCCTGACGATCTCAATAAACTATTGGATGGAGGAATGATGAATACGACTACTGGAGGATTGGGAGAAATCGAATGAGATGCTTATCCATTCCATTCCATTCAAGCATCCCCCATTCATCCTGTTAACACACTACGGTTTATTCCTGACTAGATCAGTTGGCCGGTATCCATTATCGTAGGCTCTCCAATTATTACTCAATTGTTTACTAAAGAGTATGTTCATTCACTTATCTTCCTTTTTTCTTTGTAAAATTCAAAACGGTTTATGAATAAGATTATTATAAGTGATTAAACAACTTCCCATTAACGTGTTGTGTTCATATAATCTAATGTTTTAATGCGATAAATATAAATGAACAAGTAAATAAGTCAAATGGTTCTAAATGAATTGTCGTTCCACAATATAATACATGAATGAACACGTTGGAAAGATGTAGATGGTTGATGGATGGTCTCATTATCAGAATGGAAGAATGAGTCATCCATTCCCACAATGGATTCCAACTGAAGTGATAGAGGGATACAGAGAGAAGGTGATCTTATTCATACTCTATTCACTATCAAAGTGCTCTCAGGGTGTGAATCAATTGTTTGACTGGCAGAAGGAAGTAATCGATGGAGCTCTCTGTGATGGACTCGTCAATGGAGAGGGTACGGTAGATTAATAGATGGGAATCAATCGATATCCTGTAGGTGTTCCTCTTCAAGAGAAGAACGTTGTCTACACTGCACCGACCAGTGCAGGGAAGTCGCTCGTTGCTGAACTGTTGGCCATTACAGTACTACTGGTAATCGATCGATCACTACAGTATCTAAGATAGTGAATATTCCAGACGGGACGTCGTGTTCTCTTCGTCCTACCGTACATCTCAGTTGCACGAGAGAAGTATGCCCATCTCCAGGTGAGAGTACAGCAATCAGAAAGAATTTAATTGATGATCGCAGCGAATTCTTCGTCGTATCGATCTTACTGTAGCTGCTTTCTTCGGACCACAATCTTCTCCTCCCTCTGGTAGAATCTTACCGTATTCGTCCCTCTCTATCGATCGATTGCAGGACTGTGGAATGCTGCAGTTTGTACGATTGAAAAGGCGAATTCACTCGTCAATACTTACATTCAGGAGAAGGATATGGATAGATTGGGTACGGTAGAGTGAAGGGAATACAGTAGATAATGGATGAGTCTCAGGTCTGGTAGTTATCGATGAATTACATATGGTGGCTGATTCATCGCGAGGAATCACTCTAGATGCACTCATTGCGAAGGTATATCGATGATTGAGAAGAGAGGAGAAGGGAAGGAACGAGTTGCAGTTATCGTATTCGATCTCTCGAAGTGGAGCATCTACTCGATTGATTGGAATGAGTGCGACGTTGATTGATGCGAGGAGAATCGCTGAATGGATGGATGCTGAGTAAGTTGAGAGGAGAGAGAGGGGGAACGAAGAGGAGGGAGGGAGGGAGGGAGAGAGAGGGAGAGAGGGAGAGGGGGAAGGGAATTGCAGACTGATGAGTGCATCGAATCGACCAATCGAATTGGATGAGAGTATTATGGTGAATGGAGTGAGGAGAGGAATCAACGACGACAGAGAACGGTGAGGGATCTGCTCTATCCATACAATGGCATCTCTCTTCCTTCAGCCCTCAAATATCAGCAGAACACAGTTCTTATCCAGATGATACTGATAAAGTGGCTGGGTCAGTTAATTTATTTACTCTGACAAGATCAAACTAACGTGTAAACCCTTTTCAGTCTCTCGATTTCTTCCTTTGCGTCTCAAGAACAAGTTCTCGTTTTCTGTTCGAGTAAAGCAGAAGTGGAGAAGACGGCCATTCTGATTGCAAAGACGATCGACGGACTGATTAAAGTGAGGAGGAGAGATGGAGGGGAGGATATGATCTCTCTCTTCCAGTCTGGTTCTCCCTTTCGTTCTCTTCTCGATCTTCGATCTCTGCTTAATCTGAAGATAGAGATTGAGAAGAGGGCGAGACACTTGGATGGACTCCTGCTCAAGACTCTACCGAGAGGAGTCGCATTCCATCATGCAGGTAGGGAAAGGGGGGAGGGAGAAGGAGAGGGGAGGGGGAAGTGGCCAGATCCCCTTCGTTGGAGATGTCGCAATTCTCGTCTTTTCGCACCCTCGTCGTTTATCCAATTCATTAGTGGGAGGAAGGGGACAATTGACACTTTGAGAGGGGAAGAGGGAGAGGAGGGAGAGGAGGGAGGGGAGTTCCGAAGGGGATAAAGGGAGACCTCCCCGATAGAGAAGCATGGAAAGAGGAGATGACTACCCAATTCATTAGAGTCAAGTAGAGTCATCCTTCCCTTTGACCCTTCCCTTTCTTGAACATACTGACTTCTCCTTCTCTCTAATTGTATTGGCAACAGTGGATGAATATCTGAACATGTGCGGGGATGGCGTAATCCATTGTTGGTCCCTATTAGAGAGAGAGAGAGGGTGGCAGGTAGACGGGAGACGCAATGAGAAGAGAAGAGACAGATTGTGATCGGTCGAGGAGATAAGGACGGAGTACGGTATGGGATACTGTAGTCAATGGATCGATTGCAGGATTGACATCGGAAGAGAGGGAATGCATCGAGGCAGCTTTCTCATCTGGAGCAGTGAGGATACTCGTCGCCACGAGTACTCTGTCGTCGGGTGAGTGAGGGGGGGGGGGAGTGAGAGAGGGAAAGAGAGTGGAGGAGATGGCTACTTTTCGAACCTTCTAAATTCGATAAGAATATGAGTACAAATGATAGTAAGGAGACAGAGAAACGGTTCAAAGATAGGTGGATAAGGGAGTCCGAAATAGCCCTGGAGTGATCTATGTTCAGGAGTGAATCTACCTGCTCGAGTAGTGATCATTCGTGCTCAAACGAGAGGCCCGGCTGCATTGACGGGAACGAGTTATAGACAGATGGCAGGAAGGGCTGGACGATTGGGACAGAGTGAGAAAGGTAAGGAGAGAGAGGGAGAGTTGAGAAGTGTTTATCGGAATCATGAGAAAGGGGAAGAAGTGTGGTCAATAATGAAGGAAAGATGAGGATTGGAAGGGGGTTATGGAATGAAATAGAATAGGAGAAAATAGTAGATACAGAGATATGCAGGGAGAGACTATTAGTAGAATGCCATTTGTTCGAATCGATAGAATCGTCGAAGTAGAATGAAATAAATTAAGATGAGGTATTCAATGGAAGGGAATGGTATGATGGAGAGAAAAGAGAGAGGAACTAAGCTAGGATTGATGATAATACGTTCCATTCTCAATCTTGTATGGAAGGAAAGGAACTCCCAATCCATTTCCTCCCATTTGGGATGTCACTGTTGACGGCATCTGATTGGAAGTGGGCGGGGCCTGTGAAGGAGTGATTAGTGATATTGATTAGAAGGAGATATAAGATACCCGATGGGCGTTGGCATGATGGTTGTTGTGATGGGAAGGATGTCCCTCATCAGATTCAGAATCCGAAGCTTTCTCTACTGAGTCGAGATGAGCTGCCGCCTCCATTGACTTCTTGTGCATTCCTGATGAGAGAGATCATTATTCTTCTGGATATGAAACCTCCAATTGGTCCCTCCATCTCTCCACCTCTCTATCTCTCAATTGACTGGTCTAATTTAGCTAACAAGTCATGAGCACAGATGAGTACACGAGTAACAGTAGATGGGGAGAGGATCCGCTTTCCTCCCTCTCTTCTCCTTCCATCCACCCTCTCTCTCCCCCAATTCCCTCATCTTCAACTTGATATCTTCTTGTGCCTTGGAGGCCCTCGATTAACTCGTGTATTTTCCCACTCAATTGGAGACAATCGAGAGGGGCAGAGGAGGAGGAAGAGAGAGAGAGAGAGGAGGGGGGAGGGAGGGAGGGGGGAATGGGAAGGTGTCACAATGAGGGAAGCAACTTAGATCGAGGACAGTCTATTGTGAATGAAAGATTCACCGTTATAATTTGACGGACTACTGGAAGGAGATAATGGGGAAAGGAACCCATTGGTAGGTAGCTAACTGCGTATTGGAGTTCCCCCTATAAGAAAGAATCAGTAATTCTAGCGATGTGAGGATGTTTTCATGTTTCTTATAGGCTCCATGAAGAATTCAGTTCCAGCTTCTTTCCTTACACCCTATTAAGAGAGATTCAATGTGATTCCATCTGTCTCTTCACTAATTTCCCCATATTGCATCTAATTCTCATTGGCTTCTCATTGTTTTGTTGAACTATTAGAAGGTTACGTAACAGGGAGAACGAGGGATACGGTAATTAGAGGGAATGAGGGAATGTGAGGACAGAAGAGAGGGTGGAGAGAGGGAGGGGAAGGGATACTGTAATTAGCCATCTCTCTCTCTCTCCTCTCCCGTCTATTTGCCCCATGGGAAGGGAGAGGTGGCACCAATTAATTAGTGAGACTATGAATTCTCCCCTTCGTATTGTGAAGGAATGGAAGGATGATTGGATGAGAACACGAATTGAGGAACGATTAAACGATTAAATCGACAGAATCCAAAAGGCGATTTTTATGGTAGTTGAAGTCTTGGTATCTTTCTGATAGTCGAAGTCTCTTATTTATTTCCTCTACTAATCGATTCGATTCCTCAAGCAGTGACTCGTCTTTTCCCCGTCACTCGTTATGATTGTATACGAAAGGAGTGAAGAAGTGAAGTGGAGATGGGAAATGATGCCAATTACTGATCGAGAGTTGGACAGAAGAGTGAAGGAGGATGAGGAGGGAGATGGTTAAGATGGGAGTACGGTAGTTAGA
>LS511246.1:438131-449033 GCA_900490845.1 Pristionchus japonicus | reverse complement strand
CTCTTTCCCCATGTCTTCTCCGTCTTTCTCCATTTGGCACGTCGATTTTGGAACCAGACCTGAATTGGGATGGAATAGAGATATCTCCTTCTCTCTATTCGTCCTACCTGTATCCGATCCTCAGCCAGATCAGTCTTCTTAGAGATGATCTCTCTCGCATAGACATCAGGGTAGTGGGCATCCTGAAGGGAGGAGGGGGATGAGGAGGAGGAGAGAGGGAGACTCACCTGGAATGCCTTCTCCAATTCATCAATCTGGAATTGAGTGAAGATGGTTCGATGTCGTCTCTTCTTCCTCTTTCCCTTTCCTTCTCCATTGGATTGACGGCACTCTCGATTGCCTGAAGAGAAGAAGGAAAGATGGGAGAGTGATAGAGTAGACTGATTACCCTGTGGAAGTACGGGTAGATTCCTTCCAGTCGATGAACTTCCCGATGGATTCACTGAAGCCATCAGGAGAGAATCGTCCAATCGACCAGACGAATCCATCGGATATGCTGTAGAGGAAGTATTTAGTTGATTATAGACAAGCCCATCCATTTTTACTAATCTCTATTTCATAACTTCCTTCCTTCCATGTTATGATACCTCTTTTTGTAAAGAATGGAGGACAGGATTTTGAAGGGGATGGTTACTGATTAAGCCCCATATCCACAGTCTCTTCGTTCAAACCATCTCCGTCCCTTCCCTTCTCCCTCGTATCTCCCGATGGGAATAATCATAGTAGAGAAAGGGAGGGAATGTTAGAAGGATGCCTATTTGAGATCTAATTCTCCTAATTCTTAGACAAGTATAGCCTGTCTGCTCTTACAAGTTCTATTTCTGTCTTTCCCTCTGTATTCAACTCCATTCATAATCATGTGTTCTATTTTTCCAATCGGAACTCGACTAGTCTCTGACTATTCTCGATGCTTTTCCTCTACTGTTCAACTGATTGGCTCGTTCTCAGTGTTTGATTGAATGAAGAGAAAGAGTTGAGAGAGGAAGAAGATGTGAGAATGAATTGGATTGACACGAAGAAGAGAACAATGAAGAGATGAAGGGAAGAGGCTACTTTAGAAGGGGAGGAAGAAGAGAAGAAGGAGGGGAAGAGATTGAGAGAGGCCAATGAGTAACCAGAAGAAGACGACTGAGTAATGAGAATAAGAAGGGGACAGTTCCTCACCCATACTCGTAGAATGGAGTAATCCATTATCATTGGAAGGAAGAGAAGAGGAAGATGCAGTCGAAGTGGGAAGATTCCCGAATGGATTCACTGTGCAATTCTGAAACTGAGAGAATGATAGTCAATGGATGAAGAGATGAAGGGATGGAGTCTACCGTAGTCAAGAGAAAGAGTAGTTATGAATGCAGAGTGGTCGTCTACTATGCATTCTGTACTCAATTCGTCCTTCTCTCTCTCCCTCTCTCTCTACTCCTCTCCCTTCTATTCCTCTCCTTCTGGATGACTTGCCATGGGTCGATCGATGGAAGTCCCGACCCGGCTGCCGGCTAATTTACGAACATTTGCCAAATTGGAGGAAAGACGAGATGAGAAGAAGCGGAGAGAGGAGAGGGAGGAAAGAACAAACGAGAAAAGGGGAGAGGAGGAGGGGGGAGGGAAGGGAGTACCTGATCGAGAGTGAATTGAGTCTGGGGAGGGAAGAATCCTTGAGGACAGTAGCCAGCAGGCAGATTGTAGTTGCCTGCAATGGAGAAAGAATACGGAGATAAGGAGGAGGAGGGAAGGGAGGGGTCGGTATTCATTCCGAAGTAGTTGGTTGGATGAATAAGGAGTGCAATGGGGATAATCTCATCAGTCTGTCTCCAACAGTCTCATACCAATAGGGTGTCAGCAGTGCAATAAACGTGGAAGCATTTCGATGTCTCCCAAATTGGCTTAAACGGCTCTTTTCGAGTAGAGGTAATCGAATGGAGAAGAAGTGATGTGGAAAGCTGGAGCAGAAAACGAGAACTACAGGACGGCAAGGGCTATTCCAGGGGGGAATCTGTCTAGTGTATAAACTGATGGCCAGGGTCCGTTACACTTCTAATTACTGTATCATCTGATATTTTGTGTTGTGTTAATTTATCCGACTAATTGGATGTAGTGTTTCTTTTTTCTTTGCATGGCTTTTGTAGTAAATGGTAGATGGATGAGGAAGGGGAGATCACCTTGCATTCCGGATAGACCGAGTATCTCATGGATTGCGAATGGCATTCGATTGGAGAAGAGACGATCGTCCGATGGAGGACAGTCGGAGAGATCCACGGCCATTGGATGAGGGAGGAGGGAGGGGAGGGAAGGAGGGAAGCTGGAAGGAGAGATGATTAGACTTGTAATGGATAAGGTGATTATGATGAATAACTGATCTCTTATTGCACTAGTAGCCTAAAGAGGAAGGGTATAGAGTTACTATTCAGAGATGAAGAGTAAGTGGGGAATTGGCTGAAGGAGGAGGAGATTCAATTGATTAGGGGGCAGATCAGAGACCAATTTGGGACAAACGAATTCGGAAGGCGAGAAAATGGAGAAATGAGAGAAGAGAGAAGAGAAGGAGGAGATACCGTAGTAGAGAGGCGGAGTCTCGAAGAGAGAAGGGGGAGAGAAGAGAGGGGAGAAGGGGGAGGAGTAGAGGGAGGGGGAAGGAGGGGAAGAGTGAGCCAATTGGAGAAGAGAAGAAGATGATTAGAATCATTAAAAGAATAAGGAGAAGAGGGGGGAGAGAGGGGAGTACTGAGGGGAGGAAAATACGAGAATATTGATCGAACGATTGACCATCGATCACATGTGGATTGCAGTTGTTGTATTTTTCGGAATATAGAGGGGAACATTTTTGAGGTGTATGCAGTTCGATGCAAATTAACTATATGAGCAATATACAACGAAAGTGTCCAATTGGTTTCTCAATATCAGGCGAAAGTATCGTCGTTTGTGCTCGATCAGAAGTGGAAACAGTGATGAAGATAGTGAGAGGAAGTAAAGAAGAAGGAAAAGATGGAAGAATATATGAGAAGAGAAGAGATGCGAGTAAGATGGTTGTTGAGGTGAGTGGGAAAGTGGAATATGAAGGAAGAGAAGGGTGGACAAGTTGTCTATCACAAGAAAATACCACTATCTTTCCATTCTACACTCAGTCAATCGGCACCTCTCTCTGTTCTTCCCTCTCTGAAGTTTCTTCTCTTCTCAATCGACTTCTCTTTCCTTCATCAAAGACAGCAGAGGAATACGTGGAAGAGCTAGTGGAACAGAAGTTGCTCAGTCACGATGGTCAGTCTCTTCCCCTCCCTTCTCTGATCCTTCCCCCTCCTTCCAGTCCTCTCATCTCTCCTCCTTCCAACTCAATTGGGTCGTGCCTCTCTGGCTTCTTCTCTTCCTCCAGAGGCAACTCTCTTCGTGTTCACTGATCTGAGAGTGGCCAGTCGATCTCTCGCTCTCGATACTGAATTGCATATGCTGTATCTGGTAAGTGAAGGGAAGAGAAGAAGAGAAGGAGAGAAGGAGTGATACGCAGGTCACTCCAGTCAACTATTCTGTATGGAGTGGAGTCGATTGGAATGCATTGCACAAAGTATTCGTCAAATTGGAACCAGAGGGTATGTGAACGATCTTTCCTATATCCATCACCACTCAAGTTCTTTATTTTGTGCTGTTCTGACTACAAGCAGTTGCAGAACGAAACGTAGCCAAACTAGTGGGAGTAACGGAGAGATTCATTTTACGAGCGATGGGAGGAATGATTGGAGGAGAGAAGGAACAAAGAGTGATGCAGGTACAGAGATGAAGGGGGATGCAGAATGAGAGATCTTCTATATAGATCCATCTCCGCTTCTTCTCCTCACTCGCACTCTTCGACATAGTGAATGAGATGCCCCTTGCCGAGGTATCCCCCTCTCTTTCTTCCTCTCTCTCTCCTCCCCCATCCCCTTCCCTTCCTCAGGCAGCCTCGAAGTACGCCATCAATCGAGGAGCACTGCAAGCACTGCAGTACCAGAGTGCAACCTATGCTGGTCAGTCAACAGTCCAATCTGGTATCAGTAAACATCCCATTCAGCCATGGTGGTCGCATTCTGTTCTCGTCTCGGCTGGTTGTATCTCCGTTCTCTCCTCGATGGATTCGCTGCCAGACTCGCATTCGGAATAAGGGCGGAACTGACTGAATTAGTGAGGATCGACGGAGTGGATGGAGCCAGAGCAAGAGGATTCCACCACGGTGAGGAGAGAGAGAGGGAGGAGAGGAGGGAGAGGGAGATCCATTGCAGCCGGAATCACTTCGATGGCCGATCTAGCTCAATCGACCATCAGAGATATCACTCAAGTACTCTCTTCTGTCGTCCCTTTCGATGCGTAAGAGGGAAGGAGATCTCTCACTGGATGAATCCTTCCTTCATTCAGAGACGCGGCGAATGATGGAAGAGGGGAATGGTTATTCGGAGAGAGTCGATGCACTCTAGTAGAAGCTGCTGAGATATTGAGAACAAGAGCTGATCAAATGTTGAGGAGAAATCTGATGTGAGAGGGAATTATTGATTCAGTTAGATCAAATTTGAACATTTTCAGTGCTCTGGGAATTTCACCAGATCTGGTCAAATTCACAGTGAAGAGAGAGATGGAGAATGAGGAGGGAGGAATATTGAATGGAGGAATGAAGAAGGAAGAAGTGGTGAATGCATCTCAATCTGAAGTGAAGGAGGAACCTCCCGATTCCCACCCGGAATCTGGTTACGGTACTCTGGAAGAGGATACGGTAGAAACGAAGAATGGAAGGAGTAGGATACTCAGTCAGGAAGAAGAGGAAGAACTATTCAGTCAATCGATTGAGAATGCGAGTTATTGAGTGAGAGATCGATATGAGGATGATGATTTCAGTTGTCGATGGTTGAAGAAGGAATGGATGAGGATGAAGTGATGAGAGAGATGAAGGAAGAAGATGATGATGATGAAGAGGAGAAGAATGAGGGTGGAGAGATATTGGAAGACCTGGAGACGAGTTTAAGAAGGACCGCCGAGGTTAACTCTTTAAAAAATATAATTCATTCGGATTTTTAAAATTCGTTGATAGTTTTACATGGAATTGATGAAATTTAGGTTCTGGTTGATTCCTTCGATGAATCGATTGCGTATTTGGAAACATCGAGAAGGAATTCTATAATGGAAGAGAGAAGGAGGAGTGGGATTGGAAGGGAGAATAGCATAGTGAGTGCAGATGAGGAAAGTATTTATTGACTCTCTTGTTTTAGACGGAGAAAGACTCGTTTGATGATAGCTTAGTTTATCTGAATGAAAAGAGTAAGAAAGAGGAGAAAAGAAGAAGTATTCTGGGAGAGTTGAGAAGAAGGGAAGAGGAGGAAAGGGTAAGACTATTTTTCATTTCAATGTCAATATTTCGATTCATTCTAGATCCGTAGAAGTTCTGTGGAGAATGTGAAAACGGAGAAAATGGAAGAGAATGGAGAGACCGAAGATCAATCCGACACTCTTTCCACAGAAGAAGCTGAGTTCAGAACTGCTGTGGAGTATGATTCATTCTACGATTCATCCCAGGCAGTCTCACAACGAATGTCTCAAAAGGTACGGTAGATATTGATTATTGATTGATGTAGAAAGGTTCCAGATCGATGAGAGTCCAATGGATAAATCGATTGACAGAAGTGTTGAACTTTTTGATGATTCTATCTTCGATGACGATGAGAATGGTAAGGATTCTTTTTAGAGTAAAGATGTATGATTCAATTGTAGAACAGCCAACGAGTTCCGGAATGAATGAGAATGAGAAGAAGGAAGAGAAAGACGAGAAGGAAAAGAAGGAGAGTGAAGTAAGAGTGGCGAAGAAAAGAAGAAAGGTGAGAGCGAGATTAGACGATGAGGTGATTGAATCAACTTCAGTCTCGTCTGTCCGTCCTCTCTTCCTCTTCCATTTCCAATATCCGTTCTCCTACTACTGCTTCTCCTCTATCGAAACAATTGAGAAGAGAGAAGAATGGAGGAATACGAATTGTCGATGTTTGCTCGTATGTGAACACACCCTTCTTTGTTTCTTGATGATGGAGTAGTTCATCTCTCATTCAGTTCGCCCGTTCGATGGAATCTCTTCATCCAATCGAGTAGATCGTGGAATGCAGCTGGAATATCGATTGGGACTAGAATGAAAGCAAGAAGTGGAGTAGAAGTTGTGGGTGAGTAGAGCTGATTGTCTTTCTCGATTCATCTCGAAGTTGATCTCATTTGAGGAATGGCGATCACAGAAGAATCTCGTATGGATGAGGATGAGAATGGAGAAGATACGGTTGTCTATTATATTCCCCTCTCTGATGAGGCCATCTACGGTGAATGAGAGATACGGTATTGATCGATTACAGTATGATTGCAGGTAATTCAGCGGACGAGGAGATTGCAGCTACGTGTACTCCACTCGAGACAATATCGATTAAGGAGAGAAGGGTACGGCAGAGACTGAGTGGATACTGTAATATTGATCGATTGCAGGACGTAATGTTGAATCTGCTTAATTCTCTCGATAGAATTCTTCTCTTCGATGCTCTTACGTCGATGGAACTCATTCGATCGTACTTCCAAGTAATATCCATTCATCCCTCATTGTCTACTCTCTCTCACTCTTTAGATATCATCCCTTGAATGCACTCCAATCTGTCTCTCGTATCTCTCATTCCTTGCCCATCTCAGAAGAGGAGAATCTCCAATGGGATTGCATGAGGTACTCCTTCCATCCTCTCTCCCTCATCTCCCCCCCCCCCCTCTCTCAGGTTGCCTCTTCTCTTTCTCTTCTCACTCGATGGCAGCCCTTCCTCTCTTCTTCCTCTCCTCGACTCAAAGCAGCCGGAGGAGCCTTCCTCTGTGCCAGAATTGAGATGAGGTATTCACCTATTTGATTCATTGTCTATGTGATTGGAGGAATTCATAGTCAAGTATCTTCAGACTCTACTCTCGTGCAATTTCTCTCTCTAGCAAGGAATCGGTCGATTTGGAGTTGGATGCTGTTGCTGTTTGTTTATTTGATTTTTTCCGAATGCTCACTCTTACCATATCAGGCGATCTCTCGAATGGCGGGAAGGGGATTCAGATTCGGTAGGAAAACTTGTGATGAAGCAGTGAAGAAAATGAGAGGAAGAATGGATGAGATTGAGGAAGAAACAGCTAAATTCATCAATGGGCGAAGGATCAATCTAGAGAGTCCACCACAAGTCGCTGAGGTACAGTAGATCGATTGCTCAGTAGGAATGGTATTGACTAGGTGCTCTTCACTACACTCAAACTACCGTATCCTGGAGGGGGCGGAGCCACCTCACGCAGGCATCTTCCAACTAATAAGGTATACGGTAGGTGGAATGCATGGACTGATTGAATATTTCAGGTGGTTCTTGAACAGATGACATCTCTGCATCCCCTTCCTTCTCTGATCATTGAGTATCGCAGACTGAAGCATGCAGTATCGGTACTCATTCCCTCCTCCCTCCAGTCTCATTCTTCTCATCTCAGCAATGCCTCGTCCCTCTACGTGAATCTCTCTCTGATGTCGTCAATGGGAATCTACTGGATGATTTCATCTCCATTCACACTCGATTCAATCTGTTCTCTGCCACTGGTCTGAGTATATCTCCTCCCTCTCCACAGCGTGTCAGAGAGGGGAGGTAATCCAATTATCGCGTCCGACCATTCCTCATGATCGCCGAGCGATGCGCTGTGAAATTGAGAATGGAATGAGAGAAGCGAATAAGAAAAATTTGTGAAGCATATATAATGCCTTGCTGATAAGCATGAAATATGCTAATGTTAAATGCACAAGCTTGTCAAGTAATGTGCCAAGGTGCACCCCTCTTGTGTCTACCCATTTTGCTCAACTTTGAACGCAGTAAAAGTGGCATTTTGAAGCTCCAATATTCCCGTGTTAGAGTCTTTCTTATATCTTCATGGATGTTCATAGAAACCCCCACACCTATAGAACTTATGAGATGCTGAAGAGCTGCACTTTTCGTTAAACTGAGCCGATTTTCAGATTTCTCTTTCGCTTTCGAGTCCCGTAGGTAAATAGGTCGATTTTGGCATATTTCTCGAATGCGAAAGAGAAATCTGAAAATCGGCTCAGTTTAACGAAAAGTGCAGCTCTTCAGCATCTCATAAGTTCTATAGGTGTGGGGGTTTCTATAAACATCCATGAAGATATAAGAAAGACTCTAACACGGGAATATTGGAGCTTCAAAATGCCACTTTTACTGCGTTCAAAATTGAGCAAAATGGGTAGACACAAGAGGGGTGCACCTTGGCACATTTCTTGACAAGCTTGTGCATTTAACATTAGCATATTTCATGCTTATCAGCACGGCATTATATATGCTTCACAAATTTTTCTTATTCGCTTCTCTCATTCCATTCTCAATTTCACCGCGCATCGCTCGGCGATCATGAGGAATGGTCGGACGCGATAATTGGATTACCTCCCCTCTCTGACACGCTGTGCTCTCTACTCCTTCCCTCATTCAGGAAGAGTTCTCTCCTCTCGTCCCAATATTCAGAATGTGGGGAAGGATCCCGTTCTACCCGGATTCTCCATTCGATCGCTTTTCGTTCCTAATCAAGGTGGAGAAGATATGGAATGGGGAAGAATCGTATGAATATCAATTGCAGGCCATCTCCTTCTCTCGGCTGATTTCTGTCAATTGGAATTGCGAGTTCTCGCCCATATGAGTGGAGATGAGAGATTGAAGGGATTACTCAATGATGAAGTGAGAGAGAAGACAATAGAGCTAGGGAGAGTGAGAGTGATCTATTCTGTCCCATTCCAGTCAATCGATATCTTCACTAAACTGGGTACTGAATGGAAGCAGACGAGACAGACTGTCAAGGTTCGTTCCCTCCCTTTCCCTCTTCCCTCTCAGATCCATTGCTTCCCCTCCTTCAGGTAGTCTGCTATGGGATGATCTATGGAATGGGAGCGAGATCATTGGGAGAGAAATTGGAGTGTCCGAAGGAGCAAGCACAGAGAATGATCAACAACTTCTTCTCCACCTTCCCCAGTGAGTCGAACAGCCATTCACACATGGACAGATTGAGAGGGGAAAGGTAATTGCAGAGGCACGATCATACATTCAAAGGACGAATGAAGAAGGAGCGAAGAGGGGATACGTCCAGACTCAATTGGGTATGGAAGAGAGGAGAAGGGGGAATATAGGAATGGTTGACATGCAGGTAGACGGAGGCCGTTCTCACAGCATGGAGATCAAGAATATCGATCGAGACAGGAGAGACAATCTATCAATTTCACCATTCAGGTATGATACTAGTCAACTGTTCTATTCTAATCAATTCTCTTTGAGGGAACAGCGAGCGAAATATTCAAAAGTTCCATTCTGGCAGTTGAATCGAGTATTCAAGGTTAGTTGTTCGGGAATAGTTACGATTTTTGATGTACAACAGGCATGGATTTCGCTTCTTGATGCAAATGTTTCAGAGATGGGAGGACGAATTGTAATGCAAGTGCACGATGAAATTATTGTCGAGGTGAGATATTACAATATCCACCAGAGATTATCGATTGATTTAAGATTCCGAAAGGAAAGGAGAAAGAGAGAAAAGCGAGTGAATTAATACAGAAAGCAATGGAGACCTCGTTTCCTATTTGTACAGTAAGATTACCCGTCAAGATATCGATTGGTAATAATTGGGCTGAACTAAAGTAAATAGTTGTATTTTTAAAAACTCAAGTCTGTCATTTATTACTGGTTTTAGATTTCTCTTGTAATGTGCATGGTTTGTAATAAGCATAACAGATAAATTATAATTATTCCATCTCACTCTATTGCTCACCTTACAGTGGAAGTTCAGTTTCACACCTTACAGTGGAAGTTCAGTTTTTTTTTCTTTCACACCAAGTTAATTCGCTACGTTCACACCCCATTCAAATGTCACACTCTTTCCCTCTCTCTTCACTCTCCTTCTTCCCTCCCCATAAACACAGTCATTGCTCATCTTCCGCACCAAGAGTGTTTCAATATAAGGTGTCTCTTCTCCTTCCGTTTTGTCGATCATATCTCCGGTCTCTCGTGCAGCAAATTTTGAAATATATTTCCTAATTGTTTTCACTCTCTCTCTCTCATTATCTTCTCTAACCTTCTCATCTCTTCCAACCATCTCTCCTTTCATGGGTGATAACAAATTCGCGTGAGAGAGACAACATCCTTTAGAGCTCTGAGTCAACGCTCTCATTCAAATGGAATCCGTTACAGAACATATAAAGTGCTCAATTTGTTTGGATATTTTCGGTGAGTTCGTGACCATAACTGCATTCTCAACATTCATTCATTCATTCATTGGATCAGATTCGTCAAATCATCAACCTCGCTGCTTTCCTTGTGGACATTCATTCGGCCATTCTTGCATTGAAGGACTAAGAAAAGCTTCCACGTAAGATCGAAAGTTGAATGAACTTAGACAGATGTTACATTCAGGAATAAATGTCCAACATGCAAGACTGCAGTAAATCTGTCAACTGATCCTCCAATAAACTTTCAATTGATTGGAATTCTCGATGCATTCAAAGCCTCTTCTTCACAGAATCCATCTTCCTCTTTAAAGTGAGACTCTCCTTCTCTTCGTACCCTCCACATATGACCGACTATCTGGGATTTTGAACTTACCCGTGGCACTAGGCCAAAAGGGCAATTCGAGGGATCCGGCTCATACTTGCACAAGTGATAGTGCTCGGTGAATTGAGAAGGTAGACCACATTGGAGACGACCGCGACGCGTCTGAGTCGCGCTAGAGCGCGGGAAATTTGAAAATGAATTTTGACGAACATTTTGTAGAGGCGGTGAATCGGTTTCATATGGGTACCATTCGACTCCTATGCGCCTACTGATCATTTTGCATATTGGTTTTGAGCTGGCGCGATTTCGTAGGAATGACGAA